>AYEL01051515.1:0-10202 GCA_000484575.1 Olivierus martensii | reverse complement strand
TCTCTATAATATTTGAATGTTAAAAGATTTTGAACTCCGTTCTATTTTATGTTCCATTTTTAGAACTGCTTGTATTCTTAAGTATTATGTACATATATTTTTGTAACTGAAGATGATGCCTTGAGCATTGAAAACGTTTTTACTTACTGTTTTAATAAAATTTGTTTGTTAACGTCACTGCTAAAAGTGCTCTTCTTCTGGACTGTAATTATAATAGTTATTATTACCCATTATTAATGGTCTTAATAATCAGACCATTTTTAGGTCTGATTATTAAGACCTAAAAACTAGATAAATTATTAATTTAATCTGGAATAAGTTAGAAGTCAGTTGACCAGTAACCCCATGTAAATAATTCATGACTTGCAAGAACTGACATTGCTCAAGGCATCTCTGCCTAACTAACACCAGAGGGGAAAAACATGAGATTTCAATATCTTCATTGGAATCAAAAGCAGTCACTTTGATATCTGGCAAATATACTATTAGCCTCAAGTAAAGGCATGTTGGTAGATACAGTGAATAGCAGTAAATATACTTATCTGGCCCCTTAGTGACAAGAGGTATACAGTGAACAAAGGCATCATCACCTAAAGTACCCTGGTACTTCTGATGGAACAGTATGCTGCTAACGGATTCTCCACCATAAGAAAATCTATTCTATTAATATAACAACTGAGGGGCACAAGATGGATAATCCAGATCAGGGGAAGGAGAAGAATAAGACAAAAGACAATATTAAAGGGGCTTAAATTGAGTCAAGAGAAGTAGACATATGGTAATTACAAATGTTAAGTACCAGAGAGATTCAGAATCTGATGCAGGGCCTTTGGACATTTAGGCCAGTTGTATCATGTGTTTTATAGAATACAATGGAAGCCAAGATACTATCAGTTAATAGAGTCTGGAGGTTTAGCTATGAGTATTTGTTGATGAAAAAAATCAATAGCAAATGACTGTTTAAACACAATGAATTGTACATTGGTTTTGTTTGTATTAGTTGATATAATGTACACAGCCAGTTGTAGCCAACCTTAATGACTACTTTTTTCAATTTCAATCTGCTATGAGTGTGCTATAAGAGAAGACCATATGGTATGAGATTTCTTCCTTATCAAGAAAAGTTCCTGTATAAATAAAGTACAGTGGATAATCAGATTGGAAATTGCATTACTTTTGAAAATAAAATCTCATTACATAAACTGAATATCACATTACATTTAAGATTTTTACTTGTTTTTTAACTATAGATACAAAAAATTTTAAGATTATATGATTATACAATTACTGAATGATTATCAGAATTTAGATTTATCATATATATTTATTAGTACATCCAATTCCAATCCAATCCTAGCCATTCAATCATGTCCGATTCATGGCTATTTTATGGGTCATGTGTTCCTGTCCCTGACCAATTCCCGCAGTTCTTCGATGTTCTTGCCCGTGTCCTTCTTGATTGTATCCAGCCAACGGGTCTTCGGTCTTCTTCTAGGTCTTGTTCCGCTCATCCTCCTCCTGCAGTGAGTTGGCCTGCATCACATGACCGAAAAAAGTCAGCTTCTGCCTGTTGATCTTACCTTCTAGGGAAAAATTGGGATTGATACGCTCCAAGATTGACTTGTTAGTGACCCTCGCTGTCCAGGGGATCCTCAGGAGTCTTCTCCAGCACCACAGTTGAACGCGTCAATCTTTCTCCTGTTTGCATTTGTTAGGATCCAGGTCTCACACCCGTAGGTGGCAATGAGAAACACAATGGCGGTGACCAGTCTGCGCTTGGTGGTGATTGATATGTCCTTACACCTCCAAACTGGATCCATGTTGACCATCGCTGTGCACCCGAGGGCGATTCTTTGTGTGATTTCAGGGCGCCAGTTGCCATTGCAGTCTACCTCGGAGCCCAGGAAGATGAAGCTGTCGACCACCTCAATCTCCTCGTTGTTGATCTTTATATGGACTTCCTTGGCAGCCCACTTCCGGCTCAACGCACCGAGGGGGTGGCAACGTACGACTCACCATTTGGGGAGGTGGTGCGATGAAGTGATGTGGGTTGGGGAAAGCAATGGTGAACTACCCTGTAAAAACCTCACCTCGAAATTCTATGGATCAAGACCAAAGTGTTATTAGTACATACATTATGTATAATTAAATAAATTATTCTCACATAAATATTCAACTGTACAAGAATTCATTGGATATTATTAATAAAAATAATAAAATTCACTAATAGATACTTTTAGGTATCTTGCCTGAAAGTATTTATTTTTATTAATTTTATTAAATTTAATTCTTAGTAGTTTGAATTTTATATTTTATTATATTATATTTTATAAATATAAAATATGAAATGTATAATTTTTTGACTATTTTTTATAGAGTGAAAGCAATAGGATGTACACAGTCAGTTCCAAAAAGCTGTTTACGTAGGCAGATGTTCGGCTTCCTTACAAACAAACAAGATTAATTGGTTCAGGCCCGAATTTGAGTTTGCAGGGCTTCGGTCAATTCCGTTTATTTTTCTAAGCAACAAGGTTAGGAGGCTTAATGGCATGTATTCAATCATTTTCTCTAAAAACTGATTTTGAACATTTACTAGGAAAGTTTAACTTATTATTTATAAAATAATCTGTTATTAATTTAGGCAAAATGCATCATTATATGGTCATAACATGATTAATTAATAGAAGTTGTCAAAGCACCAAGCAAAGTACTGGCAATAACATAATGGCAACTACGGGAAGTATTTTATTTTGTTTTATTGTTTTATTTGAAAATGTATACTTCTTTCTGTGTTTATAATAAAATTAAAAACTATTCCAAATGATTCTCATTGATAAAGTGTTTAATATCCAATGATTGACCAAACAATAAAAACCAAACAACATTTATTTCGTTTCCATGACAACTTTAACAACTTTATTGTCGGTTTAAAAAAAAAAACAAAAACAAAAATTGAACATGAGTGTCAAAATAAAGTTTGCATTATTATGCCTGTTTTGCTTTTCTACTAATTTTTCTGGTAAGAGTTTATTTTTGTGTTGAATAGTCAAATTTAATTTGCGTTCCACCATATCTTTCTGAAAGTTCAGTAAAAGAAAAGTATAACAGACTTCAATAATTACATATTAGGTCTATTTAATTTAATAAAAAATATATCTTTCACTTGTTGTATATTTTTATTGTTTTCATTCAGAACATTATAAAACAATTGAACTTGATTTTTAAAGATACAAATGCTAATCTCAATTTCTATACAAATTCATTTTAAAAAGTCATTTTTACAAAATATTTTATTAATTATATCAGTAAATGTTCATCATGAAATAGTCACACATAAATATGCATTTGCTTCAAATTAACCAAAATAAATCAAAATAAATTGTCTTTCAAATACTGTATATATATATATATCTTATTAAATCTAGTATTATATTTCATAAAACATTGCTGCCATTCTCTCAATATGAAATCTTTTTTTCAATTTAAACTTCAAAAACAATTACGTTCATGCAAATAAAATTTCATTCTTATCCTTGACAGGAATATATAAAAATCCTTTATATAATTTATATATAATATATAATGGCAAATAAATATGGTATATTTATATTAGCATATTAGATTTAAAAAAAATAAATCTGTAAATATCATATTCATAATTTGCCAATATTCAAAATTTAAAAAATGATATTAGTGTGTGTATCTATTTACTCAATTCATAGCTAGAAAGTCTGCTTTGCTTGAAATAGTGAGCAGCAATTAGTTTTTTCAGTTCAAAACTCTAATCAACCCATCTCAGTTGTATACCTCACCCCTATTCTTAGTCAGAATGGACTATCCATTTTTAGCTTCCATGATGCAGGTTCAAATTGACAGAAGACTACAACCAATCAATTTTCTGTAAGCTCAGCTCCTGCAAAGCAAGTGAATACCTTTTTAAAACCGACTGTACATAACTATGTGGTTTTGGATCATTTTGAATCCAAATGTTTAAACTGACATATAGAAGTTTGTAAAAAAACATTACCATTTTATTAAATATTTTGTGATTTTTATAAATATATTAAATTATTATACAGTATTATACAGGTAGTTTCTAGCTTTATTAATTCATTCCTTGTTTATATTCATAAAACAAGAACTCATTAAAGAGGGAATTCTCAGATAATGTTAAAAATAGGTTCCATTCTCAACAACAAAATCTGATCATATTAATATCAACAAAATAATAGTTTACAAGGAAACAATGATGATAAAAGAAATTAAGTCAAACAAATGCTATATTTTTATTTATCATCAACAGTTGGATAGATCAGCTTTTATATAGATGAACTGCAGCCTTAAGCATAATACAGGAATGAGAGTTATTTATATAATTACCTAAAGAATTCATGATAGCCAGAGAATATCCTACTTTCATTTCCCTGTGTCTGCTATCTTGATGTTTTCCATTTCATATTAGATGACTATTTGCTATAAACCCAGTACTGTTGTAATCAGAGCCAGAGAAGAAGAAGAAATTTTTGAATGGATAATTGTTCTCATACCTAACATGCTTTCCAACTTAACAAAGGCTGGATCACCATCCTGCAGTCTGGTAGCAAATTCTAGAAACAGAATATCAATCAAATGAATCAGCACTGCATAAAAAAAATTCTGTGCACTTGGGAACACTTATGTCCTTGAATGCCTGCACATATGTGCAGCTTAGAGGCAGAGCTGGATTTGCATTTTGGGAGACCCTAGGACAAGTAAGGCTTTGGGGCCCCTAAAAATTCAAATCAGCTACGTCTAATTTTAAAGAGCTTTGGGGCCCCTAAAAATTCAAATCAGCTATGTCTAATTTTAAAGGTTCGAGCCGGATTTGCATTTTTAGGGGCCCTAGAACGAGCAAGGCTTTGGGGTAGCTGGATTTGCATTTTTGGGGGCCCTAGGACAAGCAAGCCTTTGGGGTAAAAATTCAAATCAGCTACATCTAATTTTAAAGGCTCCTTATAACTTAAATCAGCTACGTCTAATTTTAAAGGCTCCTTATAACTTATAAGGAACTTTGGGGGCCCTAGGACGAGCAAGGCTTTGGGGCCCCTAAAAATTCAAATCAACCTAGGACGAGTAAGGCTTTGGGGCCCCTAAAAATTCAAATCAGCTACGTCTAATTTTAAAGAGCTTTGGGGCCCCTAAAAATTCAAATCAGCTACATCTAATTTTAAAGGTTCGTTATAACTTATAAGGAATACTTTCTATCTAGCACTTTAATAAAAACTCATTTTTTCTTATTAAAAATTTAATTCAAATCAGCTACGTCTAATTTTAAAGGATCCTTATAACTTATAAGAACCCTTTAAAATTTTACTTTCTATCTAGCACAATAAAAATCCATTTTTTCTTATTAAAAGTTTATAAAAGTTGAAAACTTATTGATAGTTTTGGGGCCCCTGGAATTGTGGGGCCCTAGGACGCAGCCTAGTCAGCCTATTGGTAAATCCGGCCCTGGTTGTAGTGTATAATTACATACATAATTTGAAATTTTGCATTTATGAATGTTTAGCATTTATTTATTGCAATGTTCATATTTTTGATTTTATTGATATCAAAAATATAAACAAATATCATATTTGAAAAAACTCAAATCTGAGAATTCATAAAGTAAGAACTATCTTTACTACATTTCAAACTGATTGTCACCTAAGTGCCAGGTATCAATGTGCTGAAAAGACTTTTAATATTACATTATATTGGATGCTAGAATATATGCTATCAAAATAGTTTAAATTCTTGAAGAGTTTTTGAAATTTTCTGAAATTTGAAAATGAAATTTTACCATTTGAAAATACAAATGTTCATAATTCAAGGAGCTTCTGTATTAAAATTCAGATCAAATATTTATATTATAATTTAATTAATTTTTTAAAGATTACCTAAATTTAAGTTCAAGTCTGAGAATAAAATGAATAAATGACCCGTAAATAAATATATAGCAGGTTTCCATTTACGTGGTTAATTCATTTTGAAAATTTCATGAAAATTAGAAATTATATAACTAACAAAGCTTAAATTCAATATATACATGCATGTATAGCTGATAATGAAAATTGATACATTAATAAGCATCAATGAAAAATTTAAGAGATATTAGTGTTATTTCTACAAAAAAAAAATAGAATAAATTTTTAACTCATGTTTTATAATATTCATTACAAGAAACATCTGCATAGCTCTAAAATCATAATTCAAAACCACAAATTCAGGATCTATTGCATAATATTTAATAATATAAGATTTATACAAGATGAGAAAAATATTTTTATCAATGCAATATGCAATACTAATCTCTTTCTTTTATTTTTATTTTTTATGGTTTGTTATAGTTTTATACACAGTTGAGTCTCTGTAGTCCGACACTCTGCAAACTGCCACATTGCCTATGTGAAATTTTCATGTCAAAACTTGTCTGTGTGCGAGAGAGAAACTGACAAACAAATTGTCAGTCGCTATTTGTCCATTGAGCAGGCATTATGTCAGATTATTTTTAAGTTCAGTACACTGTTAACTGTATCAGTATTTGTTATTTATCTATACATAAAGTCACAAATTGGAAAAAGTGAAAAACAAAAACATAAGACATTGATAATGGTTGAAAAAGCAAAAATAATTAATAAAGAAACTTGACTTAGAAGAAAAATTTAGTCATTTTGCTTTGTTTTATGGTTTTGGAACAAGCCACCATTTATGATATTAAAAAAAAATTGGAATAAAATTGAGGAGTTTATGAAAGATTTGAACAGCAAGAGCAGTGACAAGAAAGTCTTTATAAACTGAGTGTATTCATTTGTGTAATTCCATTTTTTTCATTGAACATCAATAATTTGACAAATTTCTGAAATCCAACAACCCCAGGAACCATATGTGTAGGATTAGGAAAACTACTGTGTATATTTTCAGCTTTGAATTCATATAAAATAAAAGCAATCTTTGAATTTGTTTAAAAATAATTACAAATTATACATGATCATTTATTTCATAAATGAATACTTTCACATTTCATTTATAATAAGTATGACTAAACTCTGTTGAATGCCAAATTCAAATCAAAATTTTGCATGTGACTAGGATAAAAGTGTAATGAAATACTTATCCTTTCTGATATTTTTATTGCTAAATGTAATTGGTTTTATTGAAAAACTTATAAAACATCAACTAATTTATGTGATAAATATATTTTGCATTATGTGAAAACTTTTCAATGTTCATATTAAAATTTCTTTTAAAAAAATATCTGAGCTTATGCAAATATATTTGACCTGTAGTCATAGGTCAAGCCTGATCTAACATCGATATTCAAAGAAAGAGCATCACCTGAGAATTTAACATTTCTAACCCTTTTCTGCAATAATCCAAACCATGCAAGTTAAATTTCTTCACATCCAAGAAAAGAATTGTCCACTGTTTGGCCCATTTGACATGCTAATACCAATTCAATCTGGCCTTTGTCATCTGTGTGAAGAGAGATTTCTTAGGATAAGGGACTGCAAGTCCACTTCAGAAGAGGCATCTTCTGAAATGCACCTCAGCTTCTATTTCTACCACTTCTGTATGCTCTTCCCTGAGCTTAAAAGAAAATAGGAAGAGCATATAACAGCAGTAGCAATTTCAGAAACATTCAGATGATGTCTTCTCTCAAATGGAACTTGAAGTCAAACTTCCTAAGCTGCCTCCTTTTACAAAAAATGAAAAAGGCCCAATTTAATTGATGTTAGGAGCATATAAAATGGACCTTCCAAGTAGTGGAAGTTTATTACTTTTTCATATAAGAAGAAATTCAATCTTTATGTTTTGGATGGGAACAAACAATTCACTACAGACATAATAATTAAGGAAAAACTAATTTACTAATATCTTTTATTTATATCTCCATTTGTGTTATTATTCATTAATGTAATACACCATTTGAAAGAATTAGGAATGTGAAATTTTCAAATGATGCATTCTTTGAATATCAAGTGTATATTCCACCAGTTAATATTCTTTGAATATTAATAAGCAAAAAAAATAAATGCTTATTAATATTCAAAGATATTTATATTTCTTGATAACATTTTTGATCTCCTTAAAAATAATATTTCAACTTATTTTCTAAATTTTGAAATTTTGCTCTTTCAAATATATATGATACACATTTTCTTATTACAGATTTATTAAATTATCAATAATTCATATTTTCTAAATTGTAATTTTTATGTAAACTATATTTAACAATAAAAATTATAAACAAATTAGATAAATAAGTAGGATTTAGCAATATTTACCCATGCACATTTATATTTTGTATAGCATTACTTTCATATGATAAAAAAAATAGTACAAATTATATTACTTGCACTATTTTGCTAATATGATTAATTTGTATGTTATTAACTGTTGTCTGAAAAAATTTGTCATTAGTTCAGACATTATAACTGTTATAATCTCGAACAAACTTATTTTTGCCTTTTGACAATACACAATTATAATACAAGGTATGACTGAACTCTGCATATATACATATATATAATCTATCATATCAAAAGGAATGTCATTATATTGTCATTGAAAATAAACTGACTAATAATATGCAATCTTTGCTGGAGAAATCTCTTATGTATAACTCAGTGAACTTCTAATATTACAAATAATTTTATCAAATAATCATTTTAAAATTATTAGTTACTCATGTTAATTATCAAAAGAATATTCATTTACGATTGAAATCATTTTCAGCAGTTTACAAGTGAAAAGAAAAACTGACAAGCATGTCACTGCAATTAAAAATATCCAATTTAAACATGAAAATGTTATTAAATTTATATATTTAAGTATTCAATTTAATTTAAAGAAAAATTCAATGAAAATTATTTTACATCAGTAACGTTCCCATCAAGGAATTTCATAATCCATCGTTATCATTTTTAGAATATTGATATTTACGATTTTCTTCGAAAGTTTTATTACAGTTAATTTATTTTTCAACTTTTGTATATATAAATTCGATGAAGACAATCGTTGAATAAATTCGACTAATTATATTTATTAAATTATCTTGATTACAAATTACGCATTTACCTGAACTTGTTTGTCCTTTCGCACGTTGCAGCATTCTGTTTTTAACTGTATTCGATTAACAGAAAATAAAAACAAAAGAAAACAACAAAAAAAAAACAATATTTGAATATTATTTTATACGAATAAGTTTTATATTGATTAATTTAAAATAAACCGCTCTTATTCCAACCTCATATTCGTTCCGACGATCAACACCGAGCATAATTTACGGACAACCATTTTAAAGAGCGTCATCACTGATTCGTAGACCGCCCCCTTTAATAAACGCCATCTTCTGTTTTTAATTTTTTCAATTTTATTCATTCATAAATATTTAAGATTTACTTATTCTTCTTCTGTTTCTGATATGGAGGTTTTAGGTTCACTTATTTAAGATTTAAATACTGTACTAGCTATTTATAAAATCGAAGAATATTTAAATTAGTGAAAATCAATTAAAATTATTTAAATAATTACAATAGATAAATTATAAAATATATGTCATAATTTTATAATATAGTAATTTAGATTTTATAATTAATAGATGTTAATATGTTTTTAAAGCGAATAGTACGGAAAAGTGCCCCTGAAAAGTGAAACGTCCATGGATAGAAACGTCTAATCATTCTTGCATCTTCGAAATTGATAGGCAAAAAAATAAACATTTTATATTTAATTTATTAAGTATATAATGTCGTGGACGAATATACAAGAAAAAAAATTAGAAATTTTGATATTTAATATAAGTTTTTGGAAAACCCTAAAAAGTTCACATTTTGATCACGTTTCTTTACACCTTGGTTACAGCGACATAGCGAGCATAACTGGCGCCTGGGGCACGATATCTTTTTGGCGCCCCCGAAAAACATATAGTAATATAATATATAGAATATACTCGTAATAAGAATTTGATAGACCCCCTCGCTACGCTACTGCTTGGTTACTTTCATTTTTTAAAACTATAATATTCATTTTTAAACTATGATAGATAGATATAAACTGCCGGATTGGCAGCGTGGAAATACTTCAGCTTTCCACTCTGGAGGACCCGGGTTCGATGTGGGGTCCCATCCCTTTAGGGATGATTCGATACAAGTAAATACAAATAAAGTATCGATACTTTT
>AYEL01051481.1:0-13256 GCA_000484575.1 Olivierus martensii | reverse complement strand
TAGATCGTTTGCTAAATTGTAAGCATTTTGTACAACTGTACACTTGTTGTGCACATTTTCTTCAATTATACACATTTTATATACATATTCAGCATATTGTACAGATAAAATATACCATTGTACAGGCCATCTTATCATATACCTTAGAATGCATTTATTTTATTTGCATCAATAATCAAATAATAAATAAGATAAAAGATAATTATTTGAATTATCAAATAAGATAACAAATAATTAATTATTTGTTATTTGAAATTATATAAAATAACAAATAATTAAAAAAATTATTTGATGATTCAAATAATCAATCAAATAATTATTTGAAAATAATTTCCAATCAAATAAGATAAAAAATTATTTGAAAAAGTATTTAAATAAATTTTTATTTAAATAATGCCCAGGTCTGATTTTAATGTGATAATAATAATCAATTTTTATAAATGGAAATAAGAAATTTTTAATTTAGTCGTTGAGTTTCTATTTAAAAAGATCATTTTTTAAATTAAATAAGATATAGTTCTTTTATCGACAGATGACATCCTTTTCATTCTAATTGACGGGATGAAACCGGCTGCCCATCCCGGCGGAGGGGTCAGTCAAATGGTGGAGGCGGGGATCGACGGGCCGGACCCCTTGATAAACATTTTCAAGGGCTTTGAACCCGATCCTCCAGGATGGTAAGCCATCGTTTTAACACGCGGCCATCTGACCAACCCATTCAATTAATGAAGTATAGCTCGTTTCAAAATGGTATAAAGTGAATTCTCTACCAAGCTATGTTTGTATGCTTCGACATTCCACACGAAACCTTGCAGCATATAATCTGAAAATCTAGAAAATACGACAGAAAACATTCACACGTTCGGAAGTGATGATTATGCTTAAGGAATAACACTTCCGGGTACTCCTATTAGTTTGTATTGTCCGTCCACCAAAGCCGCGCCTAGCTAAGGTGGACGAGTCCAAACGCGAAAGGGAGAGTGGCAGTCGGTATAATAACGGGTGGGAATTATTGAATTAATATTATATTAACTTCTGTTAAATATACTATTTCCAATGTCAAAACTAATCATTTAGCATTACAATAACTTCTGTTAAATATACTATTTCCAACTTCGAAACTAATCATTTAGCATTCGCAGTCGGTATAATGATGAGTGGGAATTATTGAATTAATATTATATTAAATTCTGTTAGTAATTATTTCCAACGTCGAAACTAATCATTTAGCATTCGACATTACAATAAAATATTTCCAATGTCTATTGAATTAATATATTAAGTTCTGTTAAATATACTATTTCCAACGTCATATCTAATCATTTAGCATTCGACATTACAATAAACTTCCATTCAACTTTAGTTATCTCGCGTTTGAAAATATCCGTGTCATCCCTATTTTGTCACTGGACTCGTTCAGTTAGCGCACGCGTACTCGCGGCTAAGCTGGACGGAAAGTATCGACATTTGATGATAATCGATCTGAGTGAGTCAACGAGACGCGGCTAAGCTGGACGGAAAGTATCGACATTTGATGATAATCGATCTGAGTGAGTCAACTAAGCCGAGACGGCTAAGGGAGAATGCTTCTCCCTTAGCCGTCTCGGCTAAGGGAGAAGCATTCTCGTGTCTCTCAATTCGAGCCAAAAGAATGAACCAGACTTCTGATTACCGTCTTTCACATGTAGGAAAAGGTAGTAGCCAGAATCCTCGATTCTGATATGGATGGTAGAAGAGACGCTCAATTATGATTGTAGAAGATTTGGATTGTAGAAGAGACGCTCTATTTTGTTATCGAATTTCAAGACGGTTTCTATCGATTAGACACGAGAAAGTGTTTTGTAGTATCTTTTCACGAAGTCCCAATTTTTGACTTGCCGAGAAAAATTGATCGCTGAGAGTGAAGTTCATTCAGACAAAACTGCTACTTTAAGGACTATTTCAACTCCCCATTTTTTGCGGTACAGGACGAGGCTTATTTAAATGTTTTTGCACTTTGAAATGCGAGACTCTGAAGTGTATGCGCGTCATAACTCTGATTCGCTGCAATAAATAAAAATATTAATTGATTTTTTTATCGTTTTATTTTAAATTTATTTTCCCCCAACTTCAGTTAGTAAAGGCTAACAAACAGTAGAGAAGGCATACGATCACTAGTGTATTTCTTATTTTCAAACGAATGATTTTTCCTCATTCACCATTACTTTAGTGATGATATACAGTACATTCAATAGTAATAGTGTGCAATTCACTTCCACTGTGACATATACAAGTATCCCTCACTAATTCGGATTGTGAAGATCCCGCCACGGATGGCCGATAAAAATCTACCTGATGTGAGATCATATCTGGGGGAGAGAGAGTGAGTAAATAAGAAATCCACGTCATTCCTCCATTATCCTTTATGTCTTCGTTTAGTAATTCTCGTCGATGCCTACCGACGGGACACGGATTCACCCTTCTCTGCTATATTTTCTCACCTTCTTCTCGAATGTCTTCTTTTCTCCTTGTCTTGGCTGACTCTCGTCTGTCTTTCCTTCTCCGAAAGCCAACTTATTTCGCTTATTATTCAATAAGAGACGATCATATGATCTTATTGTTTGACAGAAGCCCATTTGGTTTCATCATTGTTCCATGAAATCGGCCCTTCTACTTCTCCAGACATCTCCAATTTTTATCAAAAATTAATTTTAATAATTATAAAATTCTATCAATTAAAATATATATTCGATTATTTTATTAAGGTTGGCTGGATTTCACAGGATTAATTGGGGAGAGATCATCTCCATTATGGGAGAATCCAGATTAGTGAAACAAAAGATAATCCCAAAAGACAAAAAACTAAGAATACGAATGAGATAAATGAAATTTAATGATTTAAGCCTTTATTGAGATAGGCTCAATAAAATAATTTACAGTACTGTATATTTCTAAACTGTACAGTACAAAAATTTTGAAATATACTGTTAAAAAAAGTACCCGTAACTACTTTTAGCCTATTTTCCCAAAGAGGAGGAGGAGGCTAATAAGATCGTCACCTGCCGGATCTTGCCTATTACTGACAAAAATTTAAAATAATGAAATTACGGTTACCATAATTTTATTATTTAAAATTTTTGTCATTAATATACCATAATATGGTATATGGAAGCTTATTTCCATATACTATATATGGAATAAATTGCTTATAATTTATTCATATATTCAGTGCTTATTTGAAAAAAATAGTACTTCATTAAAATTTAATGATTTCAATTATTATGATTATGCGTCTCTAACAACATTTTTCCGGCTTATTTGAAAAAAATAGTACTTCATTAAAATTTAATGATTTCAATTATTATGATTATGCTTCTCTAACATTTTTCCGATGGCTTCTGTTAATCCGTATATTCTAAACAGAATGCTTTTATAAGTGCGGGAAATAGGAAATTAATGCAGTTATACCAAGTTTTCCTACTTACAAATTAAAATATTTTCTTGTGATCGAATTAAAATTTTCTGATAACCTGTCTCCTATTAACATTTGAACTAATTAACAGATTTTCATAAAATTTGATAGTAATATTCTGATATTAAAAGTCATTTGGACTCTAAGTTGTTTACTCTTACAGAAATAAACGATGCAGTGTCAATGCATTTATCATCAAAATTTTTTTTATATATCATTGACAACAAATGGTGCTAAGTGTTAAGCGGGGACCAACGATGGACGATCGATGGCAGGGACCAACCTCCTTGGACTGAACCCAAATGCTGCTTGCACATTTCCAATGTACCTATTTATGGTTCTGCCATCGCATGAGATCATTATTTCTTAGAAATTCATAGTAAGCGGGTGAACGTATTTTGAGCAAGATAAATTCTATAACCCAATCTTCAACATAACGCATTCCATGCTTTCTGGATTAATTTGTGGATGGCTGTACAAAACGAAACGCGTGTTTAATTAATATTTGTTGACGTGATGGTGTGCTTTGTTTTTCTGTTTGTAATTTTTCAGCTCTTGTTCTACAAGCTCTACTTTGACTTTCAATACTTTGTTTTAATTTTTAGTTTTCAATTTGAAAATTTTGTAATCTCTAATGTTTTGAAGAGTTTCTTTCTTTTGTGTGAAACTTCCTGGTGAAATACTGCTCAAGAGCTTATTAGATCTACCAGATTCATGACAAAGAATTTCGATATCTAATGGATGCAAAATCGATGTTTCATTTGGTGGTAGCAACAGTACAGATGGTGATACATATGAATCAACTAAGCAATTATAAAATTTAATGCATTATTTTACATAAAAACAATAGGATAATATAAAACTCATTACTTTTACGGACAGATTTTTCTCTTTTGAGTACAAGAAGTAACTTCAAGTAATTCAAATAGCCAAAGAAAAGGAACAAAGTCCTTTTCTTTGGAATGCTCTCTTTTTTGGGAAATTTAACAGTTAAGTATTTGGGAAGATTTGGAAATATTGTAAGAATGGCATTCTTTGTCAATTCCCATTTACCTCTTTCGATTTCCACTCTTTCACCATCGATGAAAGGCATATATTAAAAACCTTCACCATGCGTGAGGGTTTTTAATATATGCCTTTCATCAAAATGAAGATCACATACGACATGACACCTAATGATGAGAAGCTTATCCGCTCTTTGTATTCGTCTATTCTGTATTTCAACACTTTCTTCTCTGACATTGAACAAATGTTGTTTCTCTAAATTCGAGTCTTTTTTTCGATAAACACTTCGACAGCTGGTGACAAAACAAAAACAATTTTTTAAAGGATTTTGAGATTTCAAAAGACCTTGCTCGTATATATCTGCTGTAGATGATAACTTCGTTGACTGAACACCCGCTTTGTCACTCTCTTTCGGTTGACCTTGACAACAGTACACACTAAACAAAAAACGGGGTTTGAGTGTGTAGACCAGTCCTGCACAACTTGACTATATTTGTGAACCAAACCCAACCTGATCAATCGGCCGGATTGGCCGCATGGAAATTTCACTCTGGAGGACCCGGGTTCGAGTCTCGGGTCCCACCCCTTGAAAAACTCTGGAGGACCCGGGTTCGAGTCTCGGATCCCACCCCTTGAAAATATCCATGGGGTCCGGGCCCGGCCCGTCGATCCCCGTCCTCCACAATCCGGTGACCCCTCCGCAGGGGTGGACATCCTGTGGAAGTGCTTGTTTCGCCCCGCCACTTAGTAGTCTTACTGAGTGGAAAGTGGCGTCATCTGTTGACAAAAAAAACCCAACCTGATCCACCTGACCAAGGGCCAGATCACTTTGGACTTTGAATATTAGACTAGTTCTTTGCACCTACTTAAGAAAATTTGTTAGTAGGTCTATAGCAATGGTGTAGTGGGCCCGGAATGTCGTTCCGGTACTACTAGTACAATTTGTTTACCAGCATACATTATATCTGTTATAATATCTTTGAGCTTAGTTGATGATTGATGGTGGAAGAAGTATCCCAGAAGATTTAAAAAGTTTGATATTTTATATAAAAATGATTCCATGTAGTTCATTAGAATGCGAGCACGGCTTTAATTGTATGAATTTAATAATAAATGATACAAGATCTCGATTATTAATTGAACATGTTTCCAATTTAATGTTCATAAAACCACATGGGCTTCCCTTAGAAAAATGGAAACCGAAAGCATATGTCAAAAAATGGCTAAGAAATCATCGTTTGGCAATCAACTAACAGATGAGAATTGCCAAAACCAAAGCAAAATTATCAGATGTAATTTGGAATTTTATGTAACTTAAACGATATCAAAAGCATGTATGTATACTTACGTAATAAAGAAATGTTGAAAATATTTTATAGAATTTTTTTAAATCAATCCCATCATGCTGCATCCCGCGACGGATAGGCAAAGAGAACTGAATGTCACATAGCTCAATCCTAACATACTATGCTTTTGTCACATTCATACAATTTCTCATACTTGCTCTACGATTTTTTCTATCTATTCGACAAATTTTTGTTAAGATGGTAGCGTTTCGGTACTTCTGTTTTTAGCACTACACCACTGGTCTACAGTAAATACTAATTAATATGCATATCTAAATTGTTTAGAGAGTTACATTTTAAAATTTAATCAAAATTATTTAAACAGATATAGCAGCCAAATTTCCCAATAACTATTTAAACATAAACTCAAAATGTATTAATAATTTCATTGAGAATATCACATTTATTCTTAACAGTTTAATGTGACACGTTGCATTTTTTGTTGCCATTATTTTATCAAAGTTTGGTGTCATGTTTGAAGTGGCCGTTCTTAATATGGCCTCTGAATTGATATCGCTTAAAGATGAATACTGTTATGTTTTGCTCAAGCTCATGGCCGAAAATATTTGTTTACAAATATATGTACTTCCAAACATACAAAATACCTGATAGGCAGTATCCAACAAACTTTTAAATTTATCCTGATCCAGAATAGAATAAACTCTTGTAAAGTACTCTCTCTATGCTTGGCCCGATAGTTTTCAGAACACTAGAGATCAATAACTTCCATTTGGAATTTGACAGGTAGAATTCCTGTGCGACAGAAAATGAATTCTCAATGATTTTTATGCGGACTTCATCTTCATTACTCAATGGCATTCTTTTCTGAAACTCCTCACTTATAAGTGTGTATGCTTCTTATATTTTCCACCCACCATTGAATGGAAGAATGGAATATTCTGTCGACAAGCTAAGAAATGCGACATATCTCCCTTAGCAAGTTGATTTTCAAACAAACTTAATTTTATTTTGAATGCCTTTATAAGAGACATTAACTGAAAAACAAACTTATTTTTCACTTGAAGCTGAAAGTTAAAGTCATTCAAGTGACCCAAAATGTCACACAAGAAAAATAAATCTTGATTCCAGTCTTCATCCATTATTTTTGAGAATTTTTCCATATCTTCTTGAGACTCCAAAAATTCAACTAGTTCATTTTTTAGAGCGACAAAGTGTGACAAAACTTTACCCTGTCTCAAACAATGTACATCAATGTAGTATTGGTAGATCCCCATAATCGGCGTCATTTTCTTCTAGAAATGCCTGAAATATTCTGTTTTTCAAATCCTGGGCTCGAATATAGTTGACCCATTGATATCGATGAGTTGACCAGAGAAAATAGTACTTTAATCACATCATCAAACTGCAAAACTTATGAACATAATACCTGCTGATGAATTAGGCAGTGAAATTTTATCAATGGTTTACCAGCATATTGTTCAATAAATGTTACAGCGCCAACATTTTTTCACACAGATGAGGCACTATCAGTGCAAACTGCTACTAAATTCTTGAAATTAAATGATAGTTTTTCGGTTATACGTATCTTTACATTCCCTCTCGACGTGGGGCCCACCTTGACGTGGTGAGAGGGCTTACCGGCTATCACTATGCTTGTATCTGTTTTGCAGCCGGGCCGATACTTTCATAGTGACAGGGATTGACTAAGTGGCTCCTAGAGTTTGGCGATGTCCAGGCGAAGAGGACCCCACACACCCAACGGGCGTGTGCAGACGTCAGTGTGACCAGCGGCTCGTCGAAAGGGATTGGGGCACCCGAGTAGACAGCCGCGGGAAATCCTAGCCGGATAAATTGCCACGGACCTCGTTTGACTTTCTATAGAGTGGTCCTGCAGCAACAACCTGGTCGGCCTAGGAACGATGCCTGGCCTCGGCCCCCAGGGGGCTGTCCCTAGTGAAGAAATTCCTATAGGGTCGGTAGAGCCCGGCTGCACCCACCCCTCGCCGATGGGCGCTCTGTGGTTCGTCATGCGACCGTCCGAGTCCCTACGGGTCGGGATTAAGAATTGGCCCGTCGTATGCCCTGCGTGAGGTATAAGTCCTCTAAAAGGGTCCCAAATCCCAAGGTGGCGTACCGTGCCGACGGGATGAATGGCGGAGGGATAGAAGCCTTAACGGTGCCCACCCGAGAGTTGGCCGAACTCGGGCTGTAGGAGATTTTTTTCCAGGCCGGGGGAAGTTCGCTTCCCTAGGGAATCACAAAACCTCGGGGAGTTGATCCGAGCGATATTCGGCCATGGCAAGGCGCCAGAGCCCGGCCATTGCACGGCGTCGGTCGATATCGTCCCCATGGTGGCCCACCAGTCTGGCGCGGACAGTGAGCTGCATCGGAGATCGAACCGGGGGAGATTCTCGCCCTTTCTCGGTCGTTCGCGACCTCTGAGGGGTGGTCTGCACTTCGAGTGCGCACCCCTCCACTAGGAGCGATACAAGTCTAAGATCTAGGTGATGTTAGAGTTGTTGGCACGGTCATTAGATGATCTATTGATCCGTCCTGCCCCGTCCACGATTATTCGTGGTTCGGGTGACACTTGTGGTCTCTCCCTATTGGGAAGACCTTCCGCCGTTGTATCAAAGAACGTCTCCGTTGTGATTCACGTTCAGTTGTTCAAGGCAGTACTTGTACTGCCCATCTCGGCTATTGTTTCGGTTGCTTCGGCAACACCGGGCGCAAGGGGCCGAGGTTGGAGGATCTCCAGCCCGGCAGGCCTGCTGGACCAGTGTGGCCCCCTTGCTGAAGTGGCGCAGAGGTGGGGTTCTCTTCCCCGCCGACAGCTCAGGCAATGATTATAGCCGAGTTCCATCTCGCAGAGGGATCCCTGTAGTGCTATCTAAGCGGAGCAGGGCCATGTTGCCTTTTTAGGCGCAATGTCTTTTGATCTATATGAGCCTATCTTTACATTTTCTCCAATCTCCTTTCCTTTTGTTTTTCCTTTCATTGAACACAAACCAGCAAGCTCCTCAAAATTCTTATTAACGCCTCTTACATATATTAATGATTAAAAATTATGCAGTATCTTTCACGTCAGTACATTCATCCATAGCTAGCGAATAATAGACAAATTCACTTGCCCATTTTTGCAGGTTATCTTTAAGGTCCTCGGAAATATCAGCCACTCTACGCTGAACAATCATATGGGACAAACTGATATTTTCAAAACTATTTTTCTTATCAGGACACAATTCGGAAATGGCAATCATCAGACACTTTTTTATCAATTCTCTCTCAGTAAATGATTTGCCAGCACAAACTATTTCTTGTGATATTTTTAAGTTTACTTTTGTGGCAACTTCATTCGTAGATGTCACTTTTTTAAAGGCTTGTTGCTCACCCCGAAGGACTTTCAATAACTGTGCTGCTTTTATTTGCTTTTCACTTGCATCCAACTTGCCAAGATTAAGATGTTTCGATCCAAAATGACGTCTCAGATTGTACTCTTTCGACACAGTGTAGATTCCTGGCAAACAATGCACACTATTTTGTCCTTAAATAACAAAAAAATTTTTGTTTGTCTATTCAGGGTTAAATGCTCAATGTTCCAAATCAATTTTACACTTTTTATTTAAGTTCATTGTGTCAAGATTGACAATATTAATTACAAAAACTGATGATGAAAGACTTACTGTAATGCAGGTTATGATAACAGTTATGTAATGTATTGCTCCAGCTACAACAACAAAACTTCACTGCCAAAGCCAGTCAAGGCACGCCAACTTTGTGTAATAAGATTTGTTCTCGTTTGTAGACATCAAGTCCACCGTGATCACGGAGATGAAAGTAGTATGATGCTGTACCAGCATCTGGGATCATTTCCCAGATGTAGGGGATCTGAGGGGCTGCCGACAGGAGCACCAATTTGGATATTGTTTCATCTATTAGCTTAAAGCCACGTCCATAGGCAGGCAGTCCCACCACACCTGATTCTGGTAATTTAATTCCATGAATCTTATCCAAATCACTTATTAAAAAAGACTGGATGGAATCATTATAGTTTATTAAAGACCAATTAACATTTCTTGGATGTACAATTAAATGATGATAATCACTCTTTCAATTTCCCCCAGCAACACTAGCGTTAACAAAAACCTCGAATGATTGTAATAATTTGTCATTAAATACGACAGGGGGAATAACGCCAAATGCAATTTATTGTTGAGTTCAAAGAAATATGATTGTGACATTAATCGCATGAACATAAACATGCAGAGTCTTGGTAAAAATTTAATTCAATGCTAGGAAAAATCTGCTAATTTCATATTCCCCATATGATTAAATAATTTCAATCAGGCAGAGGGGCCAAAATAAATAGCATTGCGGGCTGCATGTTGTGCAGGCCTGGAATAAACGATGATGGGAATGGAAAAGGAAGTATGAATGGAGATTGGATGCGCAGAATATGAACAGACAAGTGAAAGGGAATGAATATGAATTTGGGAATGAAATGTGTAAATGTAGGCTGGATGTGCTCTGTATGAATGAAACATATCGAAAAGAGTGTGCATTTGAATGTATATGGAATAATATTGTGGAATATGATCTGGAGTAAAAGATAATGTGCAAGCAAGAAGTGATATGGGTGTGCTGATAAATGAGAGAACATAAAAGTGTATGTTAGGATACAAATGTGTGAATCACAGAATAATATGGGTAAGGATAAATTGGGATTGCAGAGTGTGTTTCTGATAGTGGTATATGCTCCTGTGGATGGTACAAGTGAAAATGAAAGACAGAAATTCTGATGTGATTTGAATGATATGATAAACAAAAATCATGGCACTGAGCGAGTGATTGTGGCTGGAGATTAGAATAACAGAGTTGGTATGGAGAGAGATGGAGTGGAAGGATTGGTTGGGAAATATGATGACCCTAGAATGAATGGCAATGGGGACCAACTGTTGGAAGTTTATGCTGAAAAAGGATTATTTGTCTCAAACACCTTCTTTAGGCACAAAGGCATCCTCAATACACTGGGAAAGCAGTGAGAGAGATCAGAGGAGTATGCTTGATTTACTTGTGTACGATGAGAGGTGCAGAGATAAGCTCAGATCACTATTTCGTGATCTCTAGGATGAATCTACTGATAGGATAGAAATATGTAAGGAGGACAAAAGAAGTATGGATGACAGTGAAAGTGGAAGATCTGTGTGTGAAGCAAGAGATATATCAGATGGAGATGGGCAAAAAAGCTGGACCAAGTAGATGATAATATATATGCAATGTGAAAGATGTGTAGACATACTTTAAGGAATGTGTAGTGAGTGTTGAAAAAGATGTGGTTGGTGAAGTGAGAATAAGTAAGAAAAAAGATAATGCACATAGTGGAATGATAAGGTGGCACATCAGTGGCTGAGAAGAAGAAAGCATATTTGGGAATGTTAAATGGAAATTTGAAGGCAGATGAGTATAAGAAATATAAGAAAGAGTATGCAAAGATAGTGAAAGAAAGTAAGGAAAGAATGGTAAGAGAAAGAGATCAGGAATTGCAGAATGATTTTGAATGAAATAAAAGAATATTCTGAAAGTATATGAGAAAGGAACTAGATATGGGTGTATCATGGAATGAATCTAGGATAGTTGATAGATGGAGAGAATATTTCCATGAGCTTTGCAAACTTATTGGAGAAAGGAATGAGAGTGAAAGTGAGGAGCTAAGTATGAATGCAAGAAATACATACAGTATGAGAGTGATGAGCAAATCAGTGAAGAAAGGTTATGAGTGCAATTGGCAAATTGAAATGTAATAAGAATCCTGGTATGGAGGGAATCATAGCTAAGATGTTGAAGTATGGTGGAAACTTCGATTTTACGGACTTTCTGATTTTACAGACTAGTCTTGCCCCCCTATAGTCCGTAAAATTGAGATTTTACTGTATTGTGGAATGGATGTGGTACCTGTGTAAACTGTGTTGGATGAAGGTGTAGTTTCAAATGACTAGGCTAAATCTGTTATTGTTCCCATCTACAAAGAGAAGGGCAAAAGAATTGAATGCAAGAATTATAGAGGTATAAATTTGCTAATTATAGCTGGGAAAGATATTTGATAAAGATTTTGATTGAGAGAATGAAAGGGTGACTGATGAGAGAGTATGGGATATGCAGTGTGCTTTGGGAGTGTAAAAGGATATGTGGATCAGATTTCAATGCATATGATTGTGGAGAAGTATCTCTGTGTGAGGAATCATCATATTTTGTGATGTATAGATCTTGAGAAAACATATGACAGAGTGAATAGAAATAATCTGTGGAAACAGCTAAGGGAATATGGTGTAAATGAACATCTGCTTGGGGCAGTGAGAGCGAAGTATAGTAATAGTTCAGCAAATGTGAGAGTAAATGAAGGCATGTCAGAATAGTTTATATTTGAGGAAGGGATGAGATAAGGGTACAATATGAAGGGCATATGATGACATCATATACCTTGTCTCATCCCTTCCTCTACTATCAATTGTTTAATGTATATTTTGATACATGTGTGAGGGAAATTGCTGTGAGTGAATTAGAAGTGAAGATGGGTGGTAAGTGTGTGTGCTGTCTATTGTAAGCTGATGACACTGTTCTCTAATCTAAGGGTGAACAGGGTATAAGCATGCTTGTTGCACGATTGAATGAAGCATGTCAGAGGAAAAAGATGAGAATAAATATAGAGGAAACAAAACTATTCGTGTTTGAAAGGATTGAAAAGTGAACAAGATGTGAGGTTGAACTGAATGGGGTGAATCTGGAACAGGTAAATGAGTTTGTATAAGTCAGAAGTATATCTGAGAGGGAAGACCATATTGATGGTGAGATTATAAGAGAGCAAATGTTGGGTTAAAAGTTATGGGTGCACTTGGAATCTATGCGAGGAATGAGAATCTGTCAAAGAATGTTAGGATGGCAGTATATCAGAGTGCTGGTTTCAACATTGATGTATAGAAGTGAGACCTGGGTATGGGGTGAAAGGCATAGAAAACATTGGAGAGAGATGATGAGATACTTGAGAGAAGTAGCTGGAGAGATAAGATATGACTGGGTCTCAAATGATGAAATATGAAGGCAATGTGGAGTGAAAAAGAATGTGATAAGTAAGTCAACTTTGAGATGGTTTGTTCATGTGGAGGGAATGAATGAAAAGCAATTAACAAAGCAAGTGTATGTTGAATGTGTGGTGGGTAAATGTGAGACAAGAAGGTGAAGGAAAGAGTGGAGAGAACAAGTGGATAAGTATCCAAAGAAATATGGATTTCAGTGTGTTTATAAGAGGCAGATGAGTATGAAAAAAAAAAAAAAATGATTGTACAGGAAGCTGGAATAGTGTGTAAAGATAGGGATATATGGTGCCATCTGATTAGTGATATTTGAGTGCTCCCCTTCATTTTATTTTATTTTATTAAAGAAACAAAATTCTGCCCATCCTCTCAAGAATATGGGCATGATATTATTATTATTATTAT
>AYEL01051480.1:0-12768 GCA_000484575.1 Olivierus martensii | reverse complement strand
CGATCTAATTACCAAAGACTGTAAAGCACTTACAAGCAGTCCTAAAAATAATTAAATCACTTTATTTACGAGTAACATAAATAAAAATTAGTCGTTCTTTATCATATTGTATGAGCTGAAGATGGCATTTTTTTGCCGAAAATGTTACTCATAAATAAAGTGATTTAAATGTTTTTAGGACTGCTTGTAAGTGCTTTACAATCTTTAGTAATTATTATTATTAAATTAATTAAAAATAATAATATGAAATAAATATTGATCCAATTTATTTTTTTCTCTTTTTTGATAAATATTTTATTGAACACAAATTTTACATAAAATAATTACAAAATTTGTTCTGTGAGATTATTACATAACAAAATCTTTATATATTATCTTTGCTGTAACTATATACAAAAATCATTCAATGTTATAATGTAATTCATAATAAATTATTTATATAGCTATTGCATTAGCATTTATTTCAGAATGTTTTTTCAGTTAGTTTGTCTTCATCAAGAAATTCATAAAAGAAAATAAAAATTCTTAACATTCTTATATATTTTTCAATTACAATACTTCACTTTTCTTTATTATTAATATTGTACTTAATATTATTTCTATATATCTGATTACATAATTATTGAGATATATTCTCAACCCCTCAAATCAGCTGTACATAGAGAAATTTCTACAAAGCTTTGGCACAAAGTAAAATTAAAAAAATGCCTTTAATAAAAACATTTTTGATTTGTTACAAAAGCCTACAGTAGGAGATAATGAAAAATTTCACATGCACTAGCTTGCTTGAATTTCTATTTTAAATGTTGGTATCAATGGATATTGTTATGAGAGTTTTTTCCAATACAAATTTGGATCCCAGTCCATTCTTGTTGAGAGAAAACTAAAAATATTCCTATTAATAATATGCTTTAACCTTACTTTATATTACGAGTGTTCAACCTTTTTTACTATACGAGCTACTTTTCTATACTAAGTTATTTGGCAATCTACTCTCTTATATAGATCACGTTCATGTTCCCTCTTTTTTACTATATGAGCTACTTTTCTATACTAAATTATTCGGCAATCTACTCTCTTATATAGATCACGTTCATGTTCCCACAACTTGATATCTGATTACATACAATTATACAGTTAAATGCACTCACTCACTTCGGTGGACTAATTCTCCCAGCCCTAAAAATTTTATTTATATATTTAAAAATTTATTTATCACTTTTAATTATTTTAATTCAACAAATAAAACAAATATTTTAGAATAAAATATTTATTTCTGTATTTTAGAAAATCAAAGTTAGAAAAAACAACAGATTGATTACAGATTCATGTTACAGGAAATGCTGGTTGATTAAAAAAAAAAGTTAATGTGAAATTTGGCATTGTATGGAGCTCGCAATATTTTCATTGTCAGGTTGATTCGAAGAAGTGGCCAATCGCAGATAATCATCCAAATGATCATTTGTAATTTGGTATCTTGATTTTTTTTGATATTCATATTTGATTCTGACAAGTATGTCAATATGAAACACGACAGAGTTTTTTGCACAGTATCAGTTAATATTGGAAACATTTCATGTGTATATTTCCAAATGATAAGAAAATTAGTGATTTCACAATTTTAACAAAAAATAAACGCAATACACTTAAAAAGAATTAAAAAATAATTATACAAAATGATAAATAAATTATTATGCTTTCAGTTTTAATTAAATTTGTAAGGAGGAATCAACTTGGGAGGAATAACAAGGGATTGACTAAAAATCCCTCCATGATCGACAGGTTGAACACCTCTGATTTATATTAATGTTTTGCAAAAGCAGAATGATAAAATGAATTTAATCATTATTTGAATGATAAATACCATTTAATATTAATGAAACTGTTCAATTATTATTTGTAATGTACAGTGTGCCGAGTGAAATCCCGGGCCCCGGTTTCGGGTCCATATATATAATAAATTCTTATTGTTAGGAAGCAGCCCGGGCCCTTCAATCTTCTACGGACCCGGGGAATTTGTCCCCTCTTCCCCAGCCTCTCGGCGCCCCTGGTAATGTAAGTATTTATAAAGTTTGTATGATATTATCATACAAACTTTATAAATACTTGCATTACATTACAAATAATACTATTACAAATTGATTAATTAATAATAATGAATTTTGTGTATTTGTTAAAACTAAAATTTCATTATACTATAATAATAATTTAGATGCATATTTTATTAAAATACCAAATTAACAATAAGTATTATATTTTCAAGAATTTATATATATAATCAAACAATAATATGCATAAACTCTTACTAATAGAAATAATAACATAATATATAAGAATCATAAATATCATAACATAACATACAAGTAGGTGTTCAGTAAAATCCAGAAAATATTTATATTTTAACAGATTTTGGAATGACTGCGGGAAGACAGGATTCTAAACTAGGTAATTATTTCAGAGAATTTTCTTAAAAAAAAAAAAAAAGAATGAACAGTACTGAGCCATTTTTAAATAGTTTTTGCTATATATTCTTGAATGCAGACTTCAGTTTGTATAAGGCTTCAACTTAATACAAATTGAAAGGGTTAAGAAATACTAAGAAAAATTAGCAATATCAATATGCTAATTTTTCTTAGTATTGTTGTTATTTTATTTAAATAATATAATGCATTAATATTTGCATAAATCTACCTACTAAAATCTGGTTAATCAGTTTTCTAGTGATTTTTGAAAATATAATACATATTGTTTAATGACAAATAGTTTTTCCTGTCCTATTGTTTGAAACATTATTATTTTTAATTTTTCATAAATATCTATAGGAAATTATTTATGAATAAATTTGACTCAATTTTTTTTTTTTTGATATTTTCATGATTCCTAGATATAATGCAAAAACTTTGCCAAGTAAATCTTTGTATATACATGAATGAAACTATTTAATATAAATTTTTCAAAATGCATTGGAATACTTTCTGTAGATACCTGCGAACACATATCTGTAAATGACTGTATCATATGCATTTATATTTCAAAATCTACTGGATCAATTTTAATCATCATAATATCATCATAGTATAGCATTTTAAACTTCAGTAACTTTCTAAGACAACTGCTTAACTTAAATACTTCAGAATACACAAAAAACAAGCACTATTTGCAGTAAAATAGAAATGTTTATTCAACTAAAATTCCCAAATGCTTTCTGTCTACGACCATCATCAGGCAGAGTTCTAATATATATATATATATAGATATTAGAATTCCACCTGATGATGGTTGTAGACCGAAAGCATTTGCGAAATTTTAGTTAAATAAACATTTCTATTTTATTACAAATAGTGCTTGTTTTTTGTGTATTCTATAGTATTGCATACCTATGCTATAGTATGATGTAAACTGTTAATTAGTAAGATTATTTTCAGCCAAAAACAAAATGAGAGCAAAGTTATGTATATTAATGTTTTCATTTTTGATGTAATTAATGATGTAATTTTTTAAATTTTGATTATTCATATTTTATCATTAAAAATATTAGATTTTATGTAGAAATTAAAACATACATTTGACTTTTAATATGAAATTTCATTACTAAAATCCGAAAAAATAAAAAGACATTCAAATCATATATTTGAAAATTTAAACACGCATAAAATTCTCTAAATATATATGCGCTATTTATTAGAAGGTAATATTTATTAAATAGAGATATTGTATATTCTATTTGTTTTTTAAAAATTTTTATTTTTGAAAAATAAATAGAATATCTTAATCTTTATCAAATAAAATACCAATGAAATAAAGCAATTGTCAAAATAAAATGTTGAGTTTTGAAACAAGTTTTCTTATTATTTGACATTTACAATAATTAAATTATAATCTCTTTCTTTCTTTCTTTTGCATAATTTGTATTTGTGTAATATTATGTATATCTTTTTTATTTATTTTATTAAAAAGAAAACGAGGTATTTAGAATTAAGATACAGGTTATTGTTCATCATAGGCAGCAACATCATTAGTATGATACTTTTTCACCCAACATTCTGTAAGTCTCTATTGGGCCAATTTGTTTTAGTCCTATGATGCTAACTGGCATATCATTACAAAAAGTTTTTTATATCTATTTCAAAAATATATTTTTCTGATAAGGAGCGATTCTGAAGCATTAATGTTCTATAAAAACCACTATGGAAAATTATAATTTAACTATTAAAAATCTACTAAACCAGCTTTTTATTTTTCGTTATCTATACATTAATAGTGGGTTATTTACAAAATATAATTTTCATTATTGTTTTTATTTCAATTATTAATATCTGTTATTGAAGGTCAGATAAAGGTGTCTATTGATAAATGACATGTCAAATCAAAAGATGCATGCATAGTGATCAATGAATTTTTGGAATTATTAAAGTTAAAATCATTATATTAACTTGGTAGTAGTGCCATCCTACTGGTTCTGAAAACCAACTATTAAAATTTTCATCTGTTTCCAGAAATCTATTAAAAGGAGGACTAGTAAAAGAATACATAGAAATAATACATTCAAAGCCAAGACAGAAATATAATTAACTAGCAAATAAATGATATCTTTTAAGCCTGATTTTATACCTTCCAGAAAATGAACCTAACCTTAGGAACTAACTATAATATGTTTTATGGTTATCCTGTATGCTCTTGAAATTATTATAAACCTTATAAAATTTGCTTTAATATTTATTTTTTTCTAATATAATGTTGTTATGTAAACTATTTATCCATACGTTTTGTTACATTAACTATGTTATATATTAACTATGTTCTTTTGTAATTTTTAAATATTTATATTATTCAAATATTTGTTAATCAAACTTTTTTATAAGTTTAATGAGACTGCACTAAACACAAACTAAAAATAATGCACAAAAGCCCTTTAGCAATCAAAAGATTTTATTCAGTAACATTTTCAACGCACTTGGCGTCTTCTTCAGCTGCTACAACACAACTAATCCTGCCACACTAGAACAGGAGATCTAACTACATAAAACAAACAAACACAACAAAGATTTAAAAGGCACGTCTACGTCTGGAAGCGCTCTCTTTTAGCACCCCACCTGCCAGTAAAGCCATACATTTCGTTACGTGACTAATCTATCTACATTAAGTATATTATAAACAAAATTATACAAACACTTCAAAACAGCTCTTTAGCAAGAAAAAAGTTTATTTTGGCAAAACGTTTTCGAACCAAGAGTGGTTCCTCTTGGTTTACCAAAATCCCGAATTAAAAATCTGTAGTTATCTGCAATCATTAAAAATTAAAATAAAAAACAAAAAGGTAAAATCCTTCACAAGAAGCAGCGCATCCTGACGGAGTATTGAAAACTGGCCGTAGCGTATCCTTTAGTTTACAGCGTCTGCTTTGTTGACTTTAAATAACCATCTTCATGCACTAGGGATCGTTTCCGGTTCCGTGAAATTTATCACACTTCCTCTATTTTTCTTTTTGAGGATTTCTAATACCTCAATCATACACCTGTCCCAGTTTTTTTCATCTGGCCAGATAATTCTTGCTCTTCCTCACTGCACTTCAACATCGTGCAGCAGCGATCTCTGGCTTAGCGCAGTGGAGAGTTTACCGTACTTTTGGTCCGTTTTGTGTACCTAGAGGAACTTAAAAGTGAAGATAAAAGAACACAAAACAGACTTCAAGTACAGTAAACTCTCACAGCACTAAGCAAGAGATTGCTGCTGCACGATGTTGAAGTGCATTGGGGAAGAGCAAGAATTATCCGGCCAGATGAAAAGAACTGGAACAGGAGTATATTGAGGCATTAGAAATCCTCAAAAAGAAAAAGAGAGGAGGTGTGATAAATTTCACGGAACCGGAAACGATCAGCAGTGCGTGGAGATGGTTATTTAAAGTCAGCAAAGCAGACGCTGCAGACTAAAAAGTATATGCTACGGCCAGTTTTTGATACTCCCGTAAGGGTGTGCTGCTTCTTGTGAAGGATTTTACCTTTTTATTTTTTATTTTAATTTTTAATAATTGCAGATAACTACGGATTTTTAATTCGGGATTTTGAGTTTTAAAAATTTGTATAATTTTGTTTATAATACAGGGTGTTTCAAAATGAATATCGGGGTTTTGAGGCTTCGTAGTATTTATTACATTTAACTTATAGTTATAAATAATACATCAAATGAAAGAGCAACTCAGTTTTGTTGGTACATCTGTGCGCATGCTCATGCACTGTTTGAGTGAGTGAGAGAGTCTTTCACACGTAGCCCCAAGAAATCAGTTTGGAAGGCTAGTCATGAATTAGCAATTCCAGTGACGACTGTGGAGAGTTTTACGGAGACGTTTACAACTACGTCCTTATCGTTTGCAGTTGTTACAAGCTCTAAAGCCTACAGACTACGGTTTACGTGCCAACTTTGCAAACGAAATGTTGCTGCATGACAATGAAGATTTTCTGGATCGTGTCATCTTCAGTGATGAATCGACATTTCACCTCGGACATGTGAACACTCATAATGTGTATGTGCCTCTGCTACCAGCTGACCTATCCGAGTTAAGAAACAGGATTGAAGCAGTTGTTGCAACAATTACTCCAGACACACTGATCAAGGTTTGGGAAGAACTCGCCTATCGACTCAATGTGTGCCATGTGACGAAAGATGTTCACATTGAACACTTATAGGGGAAAAACTGTTTGAGTTGCTCTTTCATTTGATGTATTATTTATAACTGTAAGTTAAATATAATAAATACTACGAAGCCTCAAAACCCCGATATTCATTTTGAAACACCCTGTATACTTAATGTATTCCTAGAAGATTAGTCATGTAACGAAATGTATGGCTTTACTGGTAGATGGGGTGCTAAAGGAGAGCGCTTCCAGATGTAGATGTGCCTTTTAAATCTTTGTCATGTTTGTTTTATGTAGTTAGGTCTCCTGTTCTAGTATGGCAGGATTAGTCATGTTGTAGCAGCTGAAGAAGATGCTAAGTGCGTTGAAAACATTACTGAATAAAATCTTTTGACTGCTAAAGGGCTTGTGTATTATTTTTAAACTTTTTATTCTTAGATGTTCTGTTATGCTGATGATGGTTGCTTGTACATCTGAAAACATTATATTAAATGATGTTTTATTTTATCTTTGCTGCATAAGAGTGCTCCATTTAATGATTTTAAACCCAACAATGTCAGGAATCTATGCAAAATGAATTTATAAATCAAAATATAATTTATATAATTCTTATCATCTGTTTTTGCCTTCAAAATAAAAAACACATAGCTTATAATTTTAAATTTTTCAGAGAATACTTATTCCATATATGTTTTACTTTCATATTAATGAAAATAAAATTTCCAAATCACATATAACAGAAAATTTTCACAAAAATTTATAAAAAGAGGAAACATAAGAAATTTTATATACTTCACTTCAAATATTATTAAATATTAATTTAGTACTTAATACGATTTATAGCTGCAAGATAAGTATTTTTCATCAGCATAGCAACAGTCATTGGTCCAACACCTCCAGGTACTGGAGTGATAAAACTGGCTTTTTTAACAACACCTAAAAATCAAGAATCTTGATTTAATTTCTTTTTTAAAATTTTGCAATTTATAAACAATTAATTAATTAATTAACAAAAATACCTTATATAGATTTAATATAACTTAAATCTGGAAATTTTCAGGATTGGAAGAAAAAAACATCATAAGATATTTACTGTAAGTATTTTATTAAAATAAACAAGAATTAATAACATGTCAACTTTATGCAATATTTATATGCAAAACATACTTTGCAGTACAATACATGCTATAAGCATATTTAAATTTTCTATATTTTAATATCTTATAGCTCTTTTTGCTTATTGCCTGTGAATGGGGACAGAATACACCCATTATCTCACTTGTGCATTATAAGAAGTAATTAAAAGATGCCCCCTCTTCTGTTAGTGGTTTGCTCTATTTCTTCTCTTAGGATTCTTTAATTTATTCTTTGTGTTTTCCTATACTCTTCTTATTTTTTAAAGTTCACAAAATAGCACATAAAGCAGTAGAATCATATAAAACTTTATTATAAATACAAAAATGTTTTTGGTACTATTAATACCATCTTCAGTTGTACAAGAAATTAGAAGATTTAAGATATAAGTGGTTCTAGAACAGAACATATAATAGAACAAAATTCAAACATTTTAAAAAATCATGTTTAAAATATATAAGAAAATAGTGCAGAAAAACAAAATTAACCATAACAGGAAATACAAGATTAAACTATTCTCTTGTCAGGAGAATGCAACACTAAAAAAGGGTTTACGTATTTCTTTTAATAGCATATCTCCATGCTGCACTCAGCCAATCTGCCTGTCTGATGTTGATGACCTTATCGGTTTCATTATACTTAAGTATCTGTAAATTTTCTACTAAAGATAGATCTTTGCGATTATACTTTCTTTATTACCCAGTAGCCCCAATGTATACCTCTAATTGGTTGTAGTCTAGATTTCTCAAAGGGACTTTGAGATTGAAAGTTAAGCAGTGTGTTTTACCTTCATCGATCTTCTTATTTTATGCTTTATTTTTTAAAGAGTATCAATATTCTTTTTGTCTATTTTATCCAAACAGAAATAATTCAAAACTAAGAAAGCACTCACTGATAGAAGAAGCATTTTATCATCATTCTAATCAACAAGACATGTAAGTGAGAAATATTTTCAGCATTAATTTGCCATTTTCATTTTGGAATGAGACATATCTATATTGCTGGTTCATCTTGCCATTTCTACATTGACATATTTCCATCAAGACAATTTTACACTGGTCATCTTTATGCTAAGACAATTCTGTGCATGTCATCTCTATGCCACTGTTTCTATGCCAAAAATAATAATGTATTATTAACTATATAATTTTTAATCAATAGAATTAAAAATTATATCATATTGGATATCATAGTCTCTAAAATATAAATAAGCAGATCAGTTATACAAGAAATCCACAAAACACTTTAATAAAGCAAATAAAGATACTAATATTATTATTAATATTTGTATTGATTTATTAATAATAAATGATTTTCCTGCTTAAAATGCTGTGAAGTCATATATCTCCCTGATGATTTGTTAAATCATTTAAAATTATTAGATTAAATATTACTGTTTGCATTTTATATTATTGTCATCAACACAATACCAATGAATTTTGTTATCATTTTTGTGTTAATTTGAGATTGGGAAACATCCCCTCATACTGTTCTTTTCTTGCTGGAATAATAATACTTTAGTGAATTGTAAACAATTGATAAAATTTTAAATTTGATTATGTAATCAATTATATTAGAATAATTTCCGTATCTATCTCTTTTTAGCAACAGATCCTTTTATCACTACATCTCAGTGCATGTTGGCAAATGGGAATAAATACTAAAATCTTTTATTCATGTATTTATTATTTATTATAAGACAAACAGCTCTACTAGCAAGTATAAAGTTATTTATTATGGTATAATGTTTTCGGATCTTTTCTCGATCCCTCTTCAGTACCATTCGTTCACTTATAATTCATATTTAAGAGAACATTATAAAATAGAAGATACATTTTTCAAACAAGTGATAACAGAACGGTTTACATATCAGAACGTTAGAACATTAGAATATCATTTAATGTTTGTAATTGCTAGTAGAGTAGTTTCCTGTAATTTTATTATTTATTATTTACAATTTATAATATACAATATATATTTTTAACAATTTACAAATTAAATTTATAAAGTTCTTAAATTGTATTAAAATTTTTTGGCAATTATAATTTATAATTTATACTTTTAACAATTTACAAATTAGATTTATAAAATTCCTAAATTATATTAAATTTTATGACAATTATAAAAATTCACAACTGCAAAATGCATTTTGGCCTATGTGGGCCCTCTATATTAATATGTATATTATATATTTACTGTAATGTAAATTTGATATGTATAGTACCATTTTACAGATGACAGTAAAGTTAATCTGGTTATATCAGTTTCATGCTTAAATATGCCTACTATAGCAACTTATGTCTGCTACAACTCAATTGAAAATAGAATATTTTTACTGAGACCTTGGACATATATGCAAATGGATGTTTTCTGGATGGATGTTAATCAATGCATATCTTACCTATCCCTAATAAAAAAATAACTAGATGTGATAATTACAGAGAGTGTTCAAGCAAATTTGAGATGAATTTGAAGCTTAAAATCTCATAATCTATCAATTTTATTAGATATTAATTTTTTAATAACTTAAAAGATTTATATCCAGTAAAACAGATTTTTTTCCTCTGTTTGATCACACTGTCACTATTGCATTTCACATGTGCATGTTCAAAAATACCTAAAATTGCTGCAGAAGTGGAAATTATGGTTAAATTATTTACTGAACAAAATTATTCCTTAATTGTTATCAAGAAGGAGATAGAAAAATGAAAAATATCGAAATAATCAAAAATGAAGGAAAAAAGTGTCAGGCTAAATTAACAGGTGAAAATTCAAACTTTTATGCTAAGCTTAAAACTGCTTAAATAAGCAATATCAGAAAAGTAAAAAATCTTGTAATTGGTTTGAATTCAATAAGTCAAGCGGCAATTTCTAAATGTTGTAATTTCTGTGGCAAGTGTTAATACAATTATTTAAAAAGATTTAGGCTTTAATAACCAAAAGAAAGATTAAGGTCCACAAACTAACTCCTTTGCATTGTCAAAACCACAAAACAAATGCTAGAAAATTATTTGACAGATTAATGGAGAAAAATTTATGGCAGGTTTAGACAAAGCATATATTTAAGTTGTTAAATGGAGAAAGAAAAATTATGTATGTGAAACCAGAGATGAGGTGTCGAAAGAATGGCTAACACACTGCAATGAATGATGACCTGAAAGAATCATGATTGCTGAAGAAATGACTGGCTGAGGATGCCTTGTTTTAATTAAAGTGTCAAAGACTGTTAAAGTAGATGCAAGGTATTATGTGAATAAAGTGCTCAGACCAAATTTGGAAACAGAAGTTCTTTGCTTTATCCAGAACTGAATAAAATCGCATTTCACCACGACAAGGCTTTGATTCATACTACGAAGTTTATCATATCTAATTTGGAAAACCTGAAATCAACCACAGGTATAAATTTTGTCCCAAATGAACTAATCCCTGTTAAGTGTCCAGACATCGTGCCAATGAATTTCTTTTGCTTTGGTTATTTAAACAAAACTAAAGTTTAGTAATGTTTAGTTTTTTGTCTTAAGGACAAAAAACTAAGCATAAAATTGTCTCAAATTACGTGAACACACTCTATATATCTTAAGATCTGCTTAGACCGTAATTATTTTTAAAATAATTGTTATCAGAATTACATAAGTATAATTCCATTAAGAAAACCATTTTATTAAGATTTGAATTTTTGATTCAGTTAATCAAATAAACAGTTTTATGTAATTTATCAAATATATATTGATATGAAATAAGGTTAGGCATTTATGAATTAAGGGTATAGGATTTTCCAAACTTACATTAGATGTATGTTCCTATAAATGTTATATAATAATTACATATGAAATTATCATGTAAATATCATAGTAAAATTAAAAATATTATAAGCTAGATATATACTAAATAATAATAAATGCAATATATATAATATATTATTATTAACTATGCACGCTACATCATATTACTGTCATTATATTGTAATTAGAATTGGGTACAGATCATAATGACTGGCTGAGGATGCCTTGTTTTAATTAAAGTGTCAAAGACTGTTAAAGTAGATGTAAGGTATTATGTAAGACCAGTCTTACTAACAAAGGTCTGTCCTCTTTTATGATGTCAATTAACAAATTAATGTTCATTTTCGGTTAGTAAAACTGGACTAGAAACAGTCCAAGAACAATCACTTAGCTTTGAAGGGATGAATTTTTGGAAGCCATGTAAATATAACCTGGAACAGTGTAGTTGAAGGGCATAAGCTGGTAGTCAAACATTTTGACGAATCCTCAGATTTTTGTGACAACCAAAATTTTTTCGTCATTATTAAAGATTTAAAAATTAAAATTGTAGTTCCTCTAAAAAGACAAAATCCACAGGTGGTGCCGAAACATCATAATGGCTGCCATCCAATGATTCCTCTATATGAATACAGAGGAATTTTTCCAATGATACTCCAAGATTACATCTTAAGAAACATCATAATGGCTGCCATCCAATGATTCCTCTATATGAATACAGAGGAATTTTTCCAGTGATACTCCAAGATTACATCTTACGGTTTCTGCTCACTTATACGAACAGATGACGACTAGTTATTACAATCTATGACAATATGAATTTGAAATCATATTAATAATTCCAATGATAATAGAGTATATATAAATTTCAAAATATGTTTGAAGAAAATTTAATAACTTTTTTATACCATAATTCATCAACTTTAGACAAAAGTTACAATTTCTTAAAAAATTTTTCATATAATTCTGATGTTTGTAGTCGCTCTTGATGTAAGCATATGATAAACAATAAATTAAAGTCATGTAAAGTTTCTTATTAACTAATCATACCAATTCACATCAGTTACTTTTTAATTATTAAAAATATCAATGCACAGCTATGTTTATTGTGCTTAACAGTTTAAAATTAGAAGTCTTCAGATCATTAGAGAATTATAGAATTACAGAATAACTATAGCTGGGTCATTCCATTTTAAATCAGCCAATGGTGGTCGCTGCATGAT
>AYEL01051478.1:0-21940 GCA_000484575.1 Olivierus martensii | reverse complement strand
TTTAAAGGATTATCATATTAAGTAGCAGTTAGAAAGATTAAAATTTTTTACATTTAAGGTTAATATAAATAGTAATGAATACTAAAGTACAGTACTATATCTAACTTTATTTCATTTTACTATCAAAAACAAGCAATAATTAGGTAGAAAATTAAATAACAGTAAACTAATTATTAATTTGATAAATAAGAAATATTTATCATTTTCTTTCTAATTAGTACTTGTTTTTAATAAAAACAGCAATGAATATTGAGAAAAATCTTAAAATGGTCTGAAATATATTGTTATAATATGATCAAAATATTTTTAATAATATATTTTACAAAATTATAAATTTAAAAATGAAATAAATACAGCCGATTCCGATTAATTGGGACTAATCCATTTTGTCCTAATTAAACAGCTGCCCCAATTAAACGAACTAATAATAAATTCTAAAATAAAATATGCAATACCAAAAGTTCAACGAGACTCACAAAACACAAACCAAAAAATAATACTCAAAAGCCCTTTAGCAGTCTAAAAATTTTAATCAGAAACGTTTTCAATGCACTTGGTATCTGAGTCTTGTAGTAGCAGTTGAGAAAGACGTCAAGTGTGTTGAAAACGTTTCTGATTAAAATTTTTAGACTGTTAAAGGGCTTTTGAGTATTATTTTTAATATGTAATACATAGGTAAAATAAATAAGTAGGTATAAAAAAATAATAATTAAGTACCTATTTTAATGCTTTATTAAACCAAAATACAGAAAATATTTGTATTATAAATAATATATATATGATAAATTTTACAATTTCTAAATTTAATTCTGCAAAAATGCATCAAATGTAGTCTGTCTTTTGTCTTTTGATTTTGGTAGACCAGTTATATCAGCAAGTTTACGATGGCTTGTATTAAATGGCTGGCTTTTAATTTTATTCAGCAAAGCAATGTTACAGAGTTTGGTTTATTTCAACGAGTCTACGGTGGCTTTTAATTTTATCCAGCAAAGCAATTTTATTCAAGAATAAATGGCTGGCTTTTAATTTTATCCAGCAAAGCAATTTTACCTGAAAGTGCAAAATCATTTTTCTTCTAAAAAAATAATACATACACGATAAATTTTACAATTTCATTTCTTGGCATCTTGGCAAAGATTTAAAAATTTTAAATAAAATCGACACTGTAAATGAATATCACTAGGAACAGTAACAGTACACTCTTAAGCAGATGCATACTTGCCAGATACACTACAATAGATAACTGATTTGCATCATGCTACTGTTCCAAATAATAGTGTATGTAGTGGTTGGACATACTTTTGAAAAATCCCTAAAATATGTCAAAAATTGCTAAATTCATTTTCTGCTATTGTCTCAATTAGGCTTTTAAAGTATGTATTAGTTTATTAGTTTTGTTACTCATATCAACACTAATCAGAGAATTAACCTTTACAAATTAACCAAACCAATTCAGCCAAACTTCCCCTGGCAGACAAAGTTTGAATTAAATTTTTCTAATGATTATTTTTGAATTAAAGCTATGGTGGCACCATAGCTTTAATTCAAAAATAATCGCAAAAAATTCAAAAATAATGGCTGAATTGGTTTGGTTAATTAGTTTTATTTCTGTTCTTTGAGATTTGGCCTAGAAAAAGTGGCTGCCCCAATTAACCAGTGGCTCAATTAAGTGGAATCGACTGTATAACCATTTAAAATATTCAATAAGAAATTAAAAATACTAAAAAGTAATCAAAATATAAATAAAAAAGTTTTGTATGTTTTTGTTTTGCACACAGTAAACTAATTATTCAAAAAATAGTTCACAAGTGCAGAAATTAAAATACTTTATTTTATTATCATTTTTGATCCTCCTTCAGAACCATCCATAGACCTGATAATGGCCCTGAAGAAGAGTCAAAAACTGTTAATGTTTTAGTTTTATAGTAAAGAAATGTACTACATTTAGCAGTAAGAGGACAGCTATTTTATTGAAGCATTTTGGTTCATCGCCATGTTTCTTAATAACAACAGAAATGCTAAGTGTTGTCACACAATAATAATATAAACTGAAAACTAAATATTCTAACACCCCTTCTCAATTTTAACCAATCTTGATTATAATTGCAAACAAACAAAAGGTAAAATGATATATTAAAATAAAAATTATGAACTTACTATTTAAAATTGAATTTAAACTTTTACAAATCAATGGTGATCCAAATGCATTTCAAGATATCTGTTTAGTGGATATCTTTGAAAGAAATTTAAGATATTTTACAATAGCTTAAATTGTTAATTTATTTCTTCTAATTAAAAAATTTTCAAGTATCATAAGCATCCATAATTTATATTAAAATTGAAAAACTTATTATTTGGTACTAGTTAATTATAATATATCAGTTGACGGACTACCATTTTGTATTTTCCTTGTAAACATCTTTTAACTATATCTCTTTTAAAAGTTTTGATGATTAAAAATTGAATTAATTATTGTAAAATATATTAATTTATAATTTTATTGAATCTGCATAAAATAATATCAAAATAATTTTATTTAACAAGGAAGAACAATTCTGCTTACAACTCATCACATGGATGAAGCAGATATACTTAGTGACCGTGTTGCAATTATACATCGAGTAAGTAAACTTTCTGTAGTATATAGACAAAATATATAAATTCTTTAAATAAATGTACTTAAGTGTAGATAATAATTATATAGGAATTAATTTATTATATACACATGTAAGTAGTTTTTGATAAAACAGAAATTAAAAATATTACAACTTTTAATATTTTAAACTCAAGCACATTTCAGCAGTAATTATGCACACTATTATTTATTTAGTGAAGTGCTTTCAATACGAAACTATCTTCACCACTATAAACTATAGGATCAAACATACAAATTTAATATAACATCGTTATTATGTTTGATTCTAAATTCAAAATTTACACATTAATTCAATATCAGTTATTTAAATTAACATATTCATTATAAAATAATAATATATAATTAATTCATCAATCATTAATAGCATCAGGCTGATTATTTTCCAATTGTTTTTCATTAATTAAATTGCCTTGTTTTCTCTTTTTAATATTTCTAGTGTTTTTGCAATGTATTTATTGTCTATTTTATCAACTTCTCTTATAATTTTTCTCTCTTCCTATTTAATTTCTATGTCTCACTCATAAAATTTCTTCGCCAACTCAGTATGCAAATCTCCTTTCATGATATCTTTACAGTGTTCTTTAGTTATTTCTTCTAATGCTCTACTAGTCACATTTGTGTAAAATTCTTCTTTATCTAAATCATGGTTCCATACTAGGATCTGATATACTCCTGCTTTTTGTTTATTAGATCTTTCATCTTTTTCATTTCTAACTAACAAGGGGAGGCCACAACCTCTGTCCAACCGATTTCGATCAACTTTAACATATAGGTTGGGGACCATCAAAAAGTAACTGGTGTCACTATGCCTTTGTTTTTAAAAAAAATTGAAGTCAAATGTCATGACACCGGATCGCACCACTTATATACCTAAAAAATTGCAGTTATTTCAACCAAAGCGGTGGCGTAGTAATTAAGGCAGTTTCCTCCGGAGAGACTTGAACTCACAACTAAAAATTGCAGTTATTTCAACCAAAGCGGTGGCGTAGTAATTAAGGCAGTTTCCTCCGGAGAGACTTGAACTCACAACTGAAAGTTGTGAGTTCAAGTCTCTCCGGAAAAGTTGAAAGTTCCTGTCCGGAAAAGTTGAAAGTTGAAAGGTCCTGAAAGTTGTGAGTTCAAGTCTCTCTTGGTATCTTTTCTTCAAGTGACTAAATTAAAATATTGCTAACAATAAAACTTCAGGTAAAATCACATCTTTTTTGTTATACTTACGTTTGACAAAATCACTTTTCAATTATTGTTCGATTTCTTTTTCACTTTATCTTACTCACTCATTTCACTCTATCATAATTCACAGTGCAACGGGTGATAACTGTCATAAAAACATCGAAAGCAAATGAACTTCCTGCACCAAGCACATTGGATAAAAGCTATTTTGACACATACACATCTCTCCTGCCCAATAATGTTTGGAAAACAAACTCGATTGATGTTCATGAATATACATCTCTGTGTAATCAATTTTGATGCATACCATGCATAGGATAGTATCGCCTGGAATATTGGAGCTGACAGCTGATTATACAGGGTGATTCAGAAAGGTGGTGCCAAAATTTACAGGTAGGTAGAGGATGAAATTCTGAGTGAAAAAGTTTAGGCGCATTTTTTGATCTGGAGCTCCGTTAAAAAGTTATAGCTCTTTAAAGCTTCGTGACGTCACTTCCGTTTCAGTCAAAAAATATTTTTTACCATATTTTAATTACCGATTTTAAATCTTCTATTAACTATTAACTAATGCAAAACTATTTCATAAAACATTTTAGAGCATACAAAAACATTTTTGTTAAATTAGCAGCTAGTTATGTAAATACAACGTAATCAGTTTTCAAATGCGTCCTTCATTTTCGAACGTAATCTTTTTCGAATGTGAAATTTCGAACACTTCATAAGTCTTTCTTTCGCTGTTGCTTAAGCCATTGTTTTCATTTTATGGATCACTATTCTTACGGCGAATTAGCGGATATGCACCTCATTTATGGGCGTACTTATGGGAATAGTAGAGCTGCTCAGCGTCTCTACCAGGAAACTTTTCCGCAACGCAGATGTCCCTCCAGAAAGATGTTTACAAACGTCGATCGTCATCTTCGGGAGACAGGATCTTTTTCGCCTGTTACCCATGATATTGGACTGCCCAGAACTTCTCGAACACATGATGCTGAAGAACAAGTTCTCAGTATTGTTATGGAGGCTCCAGAAACTAGCACAAGGCAAATCGCTGCAGTAACACGTATTTCACAGCCAACAGTTTGGAGAATTCTACACGAGGCCAATCTCTATCCGTATCACATTCAACGTGTACAGGGCCTTGCGGAAGCTGATTTTCAGCCAAGGCTTACGTTTTGTCAATGGTTTTTGCAGCGATGTGCTGGACCTAACTTTGCTGCTAATGTGCTGTTTACGGATGAATCAGGTTTTACAAGAGATGCTATACTGAACTTTCATAACACTCATCAATGGGCAGAAGAAAACCCTCATTCACTCCGTCAATCTCGGCATCAACAACAGTTTTCGCTTAACGTTTGGGCAGCTATTATTGCAGACCATCTAATTGGACCCTACTTTTTGCCACCTAGACTCAATGGCCTTTCCTACACACAGTTTTTGGAGGAAGAACTTGGTCCATTACTGGAGGACGTTCCACTAGAGGTTCGGCGCCAAATGTTTTTTATGCACGATGGTGCACCTGCACATTTCAGTCGCATTGCCCGAACATTTCTTAACGCACACTATCCAAATCGGTGGATTGGCAGAATGGGACCAATTGCATGGCCTGCACGTTCCCCAGATTTAAATCCGTTGGATTTTTTCCTGTGGGGATATCTGAAGATGCAAGTGTATGCTACTCCAGTTTCCAATATTCAAGTTCTACGAGACCGCATTTTGGAAGGATGTGAACAAATCCGAAATATCCCCGGCATTTTCGAAAATGTCCGACAATCAATGAGAAGACGTTGCATGGCCTGTATTGCAGCTCAAGGGGGTCATTTCGAGCACTTACTCTAGTTAAGTCATGTTAAAGTTGTATTACTTTAAATTATTAAATTTAATTTGCAGTATTTAATTATCAATTTGTTTTCTTTTCTTTGTCTTAATCGTCAAACCATTTCCTTTTTCTTTGCATTTTAAAATAATCTACAGTATTAAATTTTAACTACTTGAAAACTATTTTTACAAAACATTTTACAGTTAACATCAAGAAAAGATTGTTTATAACATTTTTAATCAATATTCAAAATGAAATGCATTCGATTTCGAACACACATTTGTGAATGCTTCGTTCGTAGTTTCGCGCCTCAGGCTTCCAACCGGAAGTGACGTCACGAAGCTTTAAAGAGCTATAACTTTTTAACGGCGCTCCAGATCAAAAAATGCGCCTAAACTTTTTCACTCAGAATTTCATCCTCTACCTACCTGTAAATTTTGGCACCACCTTTCTGAATCACCTTGTATATTAGGCTGTGAATTGTTATGGTATCTGTTTGGTTATGAAATTCTCACTGTGTTTCAAGAAGTATACTGCAAATTTGAAATAAAGTTCTTTACTTTGGGAAGAAGTAAACATCACAGGGTTGGTACAGGGGTGTGCATTTCAATGATATAACTTTTTCCGTGCAAGTCGGTTGGTTCTGATCATTTCTGAACATAAGAGTCATACATGACAATGTCAGTTGTCCACTCCATGAATCCAATACTAGATAGAATTTGTTATTTTCCACATAGGATTTCAAAACATGTTGAAGATACAAATTGTAAATATTGATTTTAATTTCCCAGATTTGCAGTCTTATGTCTTACAATTAGGTATTTTTGTCATTCTCTTCATTCATCTAGCTATCATAGAATATGTTTTGTTTGCATTGAAAAGTTGTAAAAAAAAAAGTTATAAAAGTAGCTGCATGCAGATCATGAAAGAAACTTTCGGAAAAATCTAATGTTATATTATATATTACATATCACCCAATGCACTGTGAATTACGACAATTAGAGAGTGAGTGAGATAAAGTAAAAAGAGATCAAATAATAATTGAAGAGTGATTTTGTCAAATGTAAGTACAACAAAAAAGATGTGATTTTATTGAAAAGTTTTATTATTAGCAATATTTTAATTTATTCACTTGAAAAAAAAAAAAAACATATGTAAGGGAGACTTGAACTCACAACTTTCAGTTGTAGGAAACCATCTTAACCACTATGCCACCACTTTAGTAGAAATAGCTGCCATTTTTTAGGTATATAAGTGGTGCGATCCAGCGTCATGACATTTGACTTCGATTTTTTTAGAAACGAAGTCATAGTGACCTAAACCCTTGAACACCAGTTACTTTTCGATGGTCCTCAACCTGTATGTTAAAGCTGATTGAAATTGGTTGGATGGAGGTTGTGGCCTCCCTTGTAAGTTAAAAACAATTGGCTCCTAATCATAGTTAATTTGACTGATTGCTTTTTGGCTATTTATAATCGTATTCAACTTTGTCATACAATATGATATTTTAAAGTATTGTTGAGTGTTAATCATTGTTTCTTATTGAGCTAACAAAGTCTCTTATATTACTATATTACTTTGCTTGGTCAAGTCTCTCTATTTTGGCTTGTATTGACTTCATACATTTTACTATATAGAAATATTAAAAAGAGAAAAACAAGGCAATTTAATTAATGAAAACAATTGAAAATAATGAATGTATCAGTGGTATGGCTATACGCTATTAATGATTGATGAATTAATTATATATAGACTGATATTTATTTATAAATTTATATTATAATACATGTAAGGTTACAAAGATGTATAGTTTTCTTAACAATTTTAAAAGAAGAACAGATAAAGAACACACAACACCAGAGTCAGCTAGGATGCTACACCAACTTCGTTTATTTTCTTTTCTCAGTAACCCCGTGCTTTCTCCACCAGTACAGTCATTTTATTTACATAAAAACCAACCTCTCCCGACAAGAATTTTACAATTTATCACTTTAATACTATAAAATATTTATTTTTTTCCTATATTCTCCCCCCTACAAAGATGAGATTATGGGGAGTAGATATAAGATAACATAAATTGTAGAAATATAAAACTAAACAATAAAGTAATAAAAAATAATCACATATATAATTGAGCCATTGATTTTGAAAGTGAGGCATGTCCATTTTATGTTATTGCTAGATATTTAATGGTTTGATTAAATATCTAGCAAAAATATTCATAAGCAGTAATAGACTTATTTTTTGTTGTCTTATTTCATGCAAATTTAATATGCAATAATGGTTATCCATGTTAGGTGAAAAAAATCATGGTTTTGGTATGTGCCAAAGGACTTGCCTCACTTTCAAAAGCAATGATTTGTTGAAAATGTTGATTTTCTTTGAATGGAATATAATTATAATAACAAAAAAATTGAATATTTTATTTATTTACTTTATTTTATTTCAGCATCTCATACTTCTTTTGAAAAGCTACGATAAAACAAAAATTAAATTTAATTTTATAGGAAAAAGTGGATGAAATAAGAAAATATATTCATTAAGTTGCATGCAATTATTAAAAGCACTACTAGCAGTCAAACACAAAAAATTCATAATTTAATAAAAGCAAAAGAAACTTTAAAGATAGGCTGGCGGAACACAAGGACAACTCAGTTAAAAGTAACCTTGTTACTGCGCTAGCACAAATGGCATTCGAAAAAGATGTAAATATTATATGACAAAATGTGGAGATAGTTAAAAAAGTGCACGACTGGAAAGATTTGCCATTATTGGAGAAAATTGAAATACTAAAATCTAACAGAAGTGAGACCATAATTAATCTTATGCAAGTGGAGAAAATGAACAGTGCATGGAGGTATACAGTGCACAAGCACTTTAATTAGATCTAGACCATCATTTAAAAACAATTTTTAGGGTCGGATATATTAATCTTATTTGCCCTTATTTTCATTATTTTATTGGAACCTAGTACTCATTTTAGCCAAAGTTTATATTTTCGGCCAATTTTAATTTTTTAATTGTTTAATTTTTTAAAAATATTCTATATTCTGTAATTTTGAATTCAATGAAATTCTAAACGCATTATGTTTATTGTTCAGTGTAACTGATGAGGATATTTTCTGTACCGAAAATGTTTTGCTTTTATTAAATTATGAATTTTTTGTGTTTGACTGCTAGTAGTGCTTTTTTGTAAACATTTGAACTTTTACTGATTGAAAAGTAAGCAGTTCCTTAGAATATTTAAGCATGCAGTTCCTTAGAATATTTAAGCATGCATTTATATTTCTTAGTTTAGATGATCAGATTTTTAAAGTATTCATGATGAATGGGTGGTACATAGGGTAATAAATCCATTATATCTTTATATTTTTCTTTAGTAATAGGCCTAGTTTTCACATTTAAAGATGATGATACTATTTTTCCAAAACTGCTTGGCCTACCCCATTTTGGTGATAAATCAAGAGTTTTAAATTGCAAATCTTTTTCAAAAATGCACATAGAAAAATAATCAGAAATGATTTTATAACTTGTATAAATGGGGAATACCCAAATTATGATCAAACAATGTCTTGCCAATGTTGTCAATTCACCACAGTTGTAGTAGATCTGCTAAATTCTGATTGTACTTGTTAAACTCTTCCGTGACTATGGGACAACAGGTGACAGAGAGCTGTGCTCCCATGCTGTTGTTATTTAGAGTAGACTTGCCTCACTTTCAAAATCAACTCACAATAAATATTGTTGACCAAATAAATTACAGGTAACAAATTTACTGATATTAAAAGATATTTATTGTGAATTGATTAAAAACATAAATTTTATGTTAATTTGTAATAAGAATTAGCTTTAACTTTTTTTTTCACAAAATGGACTTGCCCCACTTTCAAAATCAACGGCTCAATTATAAAATGACAATAACATTGTAGATGATAAAGATATTAGAATTTAAAAATTTATCATTACTTATAATAATATAAAATAGTACTCCAAGCAAGGTATAAGCACACTTTTAATCATCTATAACGTTTTCAGACCTGATTAAAGTCCATCCTCAGTACAATGTTACATATCAACTAAGTTCTAAAGTTCTTTGAACGTTACAGAACAGATTTTTTAAAAAATAATAATAAAATACAATTCATATTAATAAATTTTGAAAACAGAATATTGGAATAAAATACATTTCATACTAAGAATTCTGGGAAATAGAACATCGCAGTCTATTTTAAGAGCATACATAGTAAATTAACAAACTAATACCAATAAAATTATACAAGTATACATAACATTAAATTCAATAACAAAAACGATATAAATATACATACAAAACATATAAATAAAAATAAAAATAAATAACGTAAGTATGGCAATCTCACGAATCCAGGATCATGGGAGACCTGATCCAGACCATGGGAGAAAATTATAATAGTTTTTTAAAAAATCTGTTCTGTAACGTTCAAAGAACTTTAGAACTTAGTTGATATGTAATGTTGTACTGAGGATGGACTTTAATCAGGTTCGAAAACGTTATAGATGATTAAAAGTGTGCTTATACCTTGCTTGGAGTGCTATTTTATATTATTATTGACATTTAAAGCAAGAGATTTTGACTTATATTTGTTTATCATTACTTACATTAAATTACATTAAATTTATCATTACATAAACAGAAAATTCATCTTTTATTTACAAAATAATTTTCAGACATATTTTTCTTGAAAGACAGATTTCAAGCTATTATTATGTGCATTTTGGAAGTGGATGTATAGAACTGTGGTTTAAACATATAGTTGCCAATTGGACAACTATATGCTTAAACTATATTAACTAACTCTTTACTTATAATGTAGCATCATATATATTATGATATTTTTTGTATATGTAAGATTTTAACTTAGATTTTTCAAAAATATCTGAAAACATTTTATATTCTTCAAACTTTTCTGTGAGATAAATTTTATACATTGTCAAAAATGAATTACATCTGAACAAAAAATTTATTTTATCTCTTAGATGCTATATAATTTCTTACATCATAGAAAGTTTGAAAATTATTTTTTATTAAAATAATTTAGTTTTTTCAATAAATGATTAGAAGTTGAAGCTAAATTATGTTTTAAAATAACAATAATAAAAAAAATTAATGTGTTTGTCCATTTTTCAAAATTGACAAAACTATATTGGCAAAATAAAGCAAATTATAATAGTAAAGAAATTATATATAGCTTCTTAATTATAATAATAAAGAAATTATTGATGATAATGACAAAGAATTAAAATTCTTTGTCATCATCATTAACAGATGAATAGATGAGCTTTTACACAGATGAACTACAGGGATTGTGATTAAGATTACTTAGAATTGTGCTTAAGTAATCTTAGGCACAATCTGGGAGTGAAAGTTATTTACATAATTATCTGATGGAACCAAGGTGGCCACAGAGTGTTACTTTTGCTTCACATCCACTATCTTGATTTTTTCCATTTTGAAGCAGATGATTAAGTATCTGCTATAAACCCAGTAGTAACTATATTACATAGTTACATACATGGTCTAAATGCCATATTTGTGAATATTTATTTGTTACTAATATTCATATTTTTGATTTTGTTGATACTTGATATTTGAAAAAAGAATCAAATCCAGAAGCTCATTAAACAGGAAACTCATAAAGTAAGAGCTGTCTCTATTATGAATGAAATAAAAAAATTATAATTTACAAAGAATTCTATCTTATATGAAATTATTGTAAATTTCTATATCAAATTTCATTGTATTTAGGAATGAAAATAAATACAGGCATACCTCACTTTATTGCACTTTGCTAATATGGAGCTTTTCAATTTTGAAAAATTGGAGGTGTGAGACTTTAAACTGAATCCAGTCCTCCAAGGTGGTAAGGAAATGCTTTACTATGCAACTATCTGGCTGAGTTTTTTAGGCCTAGCACTATTGACACTTAATAAATGATAATGTAAATATGTTTTTAGGTTTCTATACACACTAGCAGATGAAAAAGGCTGTGATTCACTTTATAGGGGTGGTATGGAACATAACATTGTAATTGTGAGGTATGCCTGTATTACAAAAATTTCTGAAAGCATAATGAATTATTTGAATATGATAAAAAGATATTAAAAAATTAATTTAAAAACATTTAAACAAAGATTGAGCTTTGTATATAAGCTAAAGTAATATGAAGATAAGTTAATAAAAAAAGGAAAATGTAAAACTATAAACTACTCTTAATGGCAGCTAATTTATGTTTATTAGATAAATTGTTAGAATTTTATATTTCTGGCATTCCAAAAATTGTTTTCTGTTCTGCTCTAATGCCAGTCACTTTATATATTCGTTTTAAGAATTATTCAAGTTTTAAATTTTATTCCATTTTTTTAATGAAATAATGATTGTGTCTATTAATAAAATATAAGCACATTACAGATAGACAATTTAGATATTGATTTTTTTATATAAAACATTATTTTTGATAATTAGCATTGTTATAAATTTTTCTTTTAGGGTAAACTTTTATGTTCTGGTTCGCCACTTTTATTAAAAAGTAAATTTGGTTGTGGCTATCAGTTAACATTATCTAGACAAAATACAGATGTAGATCGTGACAGTGATTCAGGAAGAGCTTCTTCTGCTTGTTCTGAAGGAGAAGGTAAAATTTTAATTTATCATTTTATATTGTTTTTTAGTAAAATTGATAATATATACAATTAATTATTAAATTATCAATAGCAGTTGGATTTGACACTGATGGATTGCTTAATTTTGTTCAAAACATTATTCCAACTGCTACACTTATGGAAGATCATGGATCTGAAGTTGTTTTGAGTTTACCACAAAGGTCACATGATGGAACAGCATATAACTTTTACAACTTTTTCACAAGTTTGGATTCTAATCTTAATCAGCTTGGATTTAGCAGTTATGGATTATCAAGTACAACTCTTGAAGAGGTAAGTTTGTTTTAAACAAAATTGATCAATGTTATTTCTTTTCTGAAGATAGTTTGTCTATGTAATAATTCACAGGGCATATTCTTTTCTGGTTGAAGTGTGGATTAGTCTGAAATGGCACGCATAACTTAGCCATTTTTAAGATCACATTTCCTAAGTTTATCTCATTATTAGAAAAAATTAAAACCAAAATAAATATTCTAATTATGAGATGGTGCTAAAATTAGTTTAAATTTAACTCAAATCATTAAAATTTCCGTTAAGGTTTTCAGGGGATAAAATTTGGCAGAATAATTAGGTTTATTTGACATAATATGAATTTTTTTAGGTTGTATAGAAACTCAAATTTATTAAACAAAGGGGCTATCATGCTATTTTGAACATTTTTTTGTCCCCTCATTGTGACATCACAAATTTGAAGACACCCTTCCCTCCTACTTAAAAATTTTTTTCTCTAATTTTACAAAAAAATAAAAAATACATAAAATGGTAGAAAATAGGAATTACTTTACACTGGTATTTTGTTAAATATATCCTTTTACTTCCAAATAAACCTTCAGACAACAGGATATGAATGTTTTAGAACTAGATATATGTCTTGCTTTTATAACATGTATTTACAAGTATGTCACATTGCAGTTCTTATTTTTCAAATAATTAAACATAAATTTATTATTAAACCAAAGCACTCTTAGCAGTTGAGTTCTGTTCTAAATTCTATTCAATAGCTAACGTTTTTGGTATTAGTTAACATCTTCAGGCTACCAAGATTCAAATAAGTTCCAAATTCTTAACTGTTTGTTTATAACAACAAAACGTTGTTATGGTGATTTAATCTCAATCAAGTTTCTTAAATAGGATAAATCCATTTTTTATAGAATGCAACAAATAAACTAAAAAAACTAAAAAAACATAGCTATATATAGATCTTATACACATGTTTCATCCCACGAGGTAAACTTCATTATGTGCTACAAAGATGTTACAATCCCCACATTTCACTTTCATTTGTCATTGTCTTCTACTGTTCAGTGTATCCACAGCATAAGTCCATGCTGGAGGGAGCTCCAATTGCTGTTCTGTCATTTAATAATTCCTCACTTTTTTGTCTACTCATTATCTCTAATGTTTTGATGGTTAGGGCCTGCTTTGTTCTTTTGATCAGTTTTATAATTTCAGCTGTCCCCGATATAGGCGAAGGCGCCGATCAGCCGCAACTGCTCGGTGAGCTGGCCGCTGAACTGCAGGTCGAAGCCCTGGCTGCGCGCCTCGCCGGCGGTCTGCTGGTAACCGGGATTGCTCGGGTCGGCGGTGAGCACGTTCTTCTTTTTCAGGTGGAACGCGGCGAGGGTCATGCCCAGCCGGCCATCGAGCAGGTCGAGCTTCACCCCCGCCTCGTAGCCGCGCCCCTCCTCCGGGTCGAAGGCCTTGCCGGCCATGTCGGTACCGCCGTTGGGCTTGAAGGATTTCGAGGCGTTGGCGAACAGGCCGACCTCCGGGGTCGCCTGGTACAACACGCCGATGCGCGGGGTGGCGGCACGCTGGGTCTGCTGCGAGCTGGTGTCGCGGAAGCGGCCATTGTTCAGGCGCGTGGCGTTCATGTCCTGGCGGTAGCGGTCGAAGCGCACGCCGAGCAGGCCGCGCCATTTCTCGCTGAACTCGATCTGGTCCTGCAGGTTGAGCGCCATCGCGTCGACTTCCTCGTGGTTGCGGTCGTCGCGTCCGAAGGGTGGTTTCGGCTGGCCGTAGACCGGCCGGCGGATGTCGATGGCATAGGGGTTGCGCGACGGGATGCTACGCAGGATCAGTTCGTCGTTGTGGTAGCGCTCGTACTCCAGGCCCATCAGCAACTGGTGGCGGATCGAGCCGGTATGGAGATCGCCGAGCAGGTCGAGCTGGGTGATGCTGTCGTGCCACTCGAAGTCGCGGTAGCGGTACTCCCGGCGCAGGGTGTAGCCGTCGGCGGCGAGGCTGGAGTTCTCCGAGGCGTAGCCGTCCAGGTGGCCATGCTTGTAGTGGCTGGCCAGGCGCAGGCTCCACTGCTCGTTGAAGTGATGGCGCAGGGTGGCCTGGAGGGTTTCGTTGTTGTTGTCGATCTTGCCGTCGTCCGGTTCGCCGAAGAACCGCGAGCGCGGCAGGCTGCCCAGGTGGTTGTGCGGCGCCACGGTGCCGCGGTCGAAGACCTGGCGGTTGCGCACCACCTCGGCTTCCACCAGCAGCGAGGTGTCCGGGTCCAGTTGCCAGCTGAACGATGGCGCCACCAGCAGGCGCTGGCCGTCGGCGTAGTCGCGGAAGCCCTTGCTGTCCTCCACCGCCAGGTTCATCCGGTAGAGCAGGTCGCCCTCTTCGTCCAGCGGCGTGTTCAGGTCCAGGGTCGAGCGGTAGCGGTCCCAGCTGCCGGCGCTGGCATGCAAGCGGGCGAAGCGCTCGGCCTGGGGCTTCTTGGTCACCAGGTTCACCGTGCCGCCGGGATCGCCGCGCCCGTACAGGCTGGAGGCCGGTCCCTTGAGGATTTCCACGCGCTCGATGGTGGCGCTGTCCGGGGCGTTCATATAGCCGCGGTTGGCGCTGAAGCCGTCGCGGTAGAACTCCGAAGTGGTGAAGCCACGGACGTTGTACTCGAACATCGTCAGGCCGCCGAAGTTGTTCTGCCGCGAGACCCCGCCGGCGAAGTCCAGCGCCCGTTCGATACGAGCGCTGTCAAGGTCGTCGAGCACCTGGCGCGGCACCACGCTGATGGCTTGCGGGATGTCCTCGATACGGGTGTCGGTGCGCGTCGCGCTGGCCGACCGATTGGCCCGGTAGCCCTGCACCGGGCCCTCCGCGCGCTCCGCTTCGGCGGTGACAGTGAGGACCTCCAGCTCCGCGGGACTTTCCGTTTCCGCCCAGAGCGCCGGACTGCTGCAACCGAGGCCGACACCGAGGACAAGCGACACACTGACTCTCATGGGAAATCGCACCAGAAAAGAAATGATATACTATAACGCTACCAGTTCGATTCCGGCCTCGCAATACAATGCCCGGCTCTATCTCGCTTCTCGCCGCCAGGCTGTGATACTCATCCCTCTTTTCCGACGACCAGCCCAGCCATGCCCAACTCCGTCTCCAATTCCTCCCGCCTGCACAGCATCGACGCCCTGCGCGGCCTGGTGATGCTGTTCATGCTGCTCGACCATGTCCGCGAGACCTTTTTCCTGCACCGCCAGGTCGGCGACCCGATGGACGTCGCCAGCACCGAGCCGGCGCTGTTCCTCAGCCGCACCCTGGCGCACCTGTGCGCGCCGGTGTTCGTCTTCCTCACCGGCCTGTCGGCATTCCTCTACGGCGAGAAGCACCAGGGACGCCGGGCGGTCTCGGCGTTCCTGTTCAAGCGCGGGTTGTTCCTGGTGGCGCTGGAACTGACCCTGGTGAACTTCGCCTGGACCTTCCAGTTGCCGCCGACGGTGATCTATCTCCAGGTGATCTGGGCGATCGGCCTGAGCATGCTCGCCCTGGCCGCCCTGCTCTGGTTGCCGCGCCCTCTGCTCGCGGCGCTCGGCGTGCTGCTGGTGGCCGGCCACAACCTGCTCGATCCGCTGCATTTCGCTCCCGGCTCGGCCTGGCACCTGCCGTGGGCGGTGCTCCACGACCGCGGCTGGATCGAAGCGGGCGACGCCCTGCGCCTGCGCACCTCCTACCCCCTGCTGCCGTGGATCGGTGTGATCGCCCTGGGCTATGCCGCAGGCAACTGGTTCAGCGGCGCCACGCCGGCAACCACGCGCCGACGCTACCTGCTGGCGGGCGGTGGCGGGCTGCTGCTCGGCTTCATCCTGCTGCGCCTGCTCAACGGCTATGGCGAGAAACCCTGGGCCTTCGGCGAGACGCCGGCGATCACCCTGATGGGCTTCTTCAACGTCACCAAGTATCCGCCGTCGCTGCTGTTCCTCGCCCTCACCCTGGGAATCGGCCTGCTGCTCCTGGCCTGGTTCGAACGCCTGGACTGGAACGGTCGCGGCAAGGCCCTGGTGGCGTTCGGCGGAGCGCCGATGTTCTTCTACCTGCTGCATCTCTACCTACTGAAGCTGCTGTACCTGCTGGCGCTGGCGATCTGGGGCGCCAACCGGGGCGACTACTTCGGTTTCTCCTCGGTGCCGGCGCTATGGCTGTGCAGCATCCTGCTGGCCGTGGTGCTGTACCCGGCGGTGAACTGGTTCGCCGGTTTCAAGGCGCGGCGGCGGGATATCGCCTGGTTGAAGTACTTCTGAGGCGCGGAGCATCCAGGAGCCACTGGAAACGTCCGGCCCTTCCCCCCACGGGTAGGACGAATGACGCGAAGCGTTATCCGCCGGACACAGCAGGCAACCACGCCGACGTCCACCGCCGGCAGGGAAGCGGAAATGAAGGGGTTGCGCGGAATTCCCACATAACGAGCAGGATCTGAAACGAAATGGCCGGCGGGCGCCTCGCGCCAGCCGGCCATTGCCTGGTTCGCTTCCCGTCGCCGACGGGCTAGCCAGTCAGGACAGGTACGCCGAGCGGGTCAGCCCCAGGCGCAGCGCATCCAGGTACTGGTTGCGCTCGCGGGCGGTGAGCTTGGCCCCGGCGACCTTGTCGCGGTAGAGGGTCATCAGTTCCTCCGGCGACAGGTGCACGTAGCGCAGCATGTCCTCGATGGTGTCGTGGGTCTCGATGCCGGCGTGATAGATGCCGCCGTCTGCGCGCTGGTAGACGTTCACCGAGTCGGTGTCGCCGAACAGGTTGTGCATGTCGCCGAGGATCTCCTGGTAGGCGCCGACCAGGAACACCCCGATCAGGTAGTCCTCGCCCTCCTTCACCTCGTGCACCGGCAGGCTGGTCTCGATGCTCTGCTCGTCGACGTACTGGGTGATCTTGCCGTCGGAGTCGCAGGTCAGGTCCTGCAGTACCGCGCGCCGATCCGGCTCCTCGCCCAGGCGGTGCAGCGGCAGGATCGGCAGCACCTGGCCGATGGCCCAGGTATCCGGCAGGCTCTGGAACACCGAGAAGTTGCAGATGTACTTGTCGGCGAGCTTGTCGTTGAGTTCGTCGAGGACCTGCCGGTGGGAGCGCTGGCGGGCCTTGAGCTGGTTGTGCAGGCGCCGGCAGATAGCGAAGTAGCACTGCTCGGCGAGGGCTTTCTGCGCCAGGCTGATCTTGCCGTCGGCATACTGCGCGGCGGCGTCGCCGATGTAGTGGGTGGCGCGCCAGTAGGTCTCGGTGACCATCTCGGCATCGGTCGGGCCGAGCAGTTCGGCCAGCCAGCGGACGATCTCCGGCTGCTCGTCGAGATCGACGATCTTCGGCACGTCGTCGTTGTGCCGCTCGACGTCGGTGACCTGGGTGATCAGCACCGCATGGTGCGCGGTCAGCGCCCGGCCACTCTCCGAGAAGATGTGCGGGTGCGGCAGGCCCTGGGCATCGCAGAACTCCTTGAGCATGCCGACCACCACGCCGGCATAGTCATCGATGTCGTAGTTGATCGAGCTGGCGTTGCGCGAATGGGTGCCGTCGTAGTCGACGCCGAGGCCACCGCCAACGTCGATATGATCCACCGGCAGGCCGAGCGCGCGCAGCTCGCCGTAGTAGCGGATGGCTTCCTTGAAGCCGTGCTGGTAGTCGGCCAGGTTGGCGATCTGCGAGCCCATGTGGAAATGCAGCAGGCGCACGCCCTGGTCGAGACCGGCCTGGCGGAAGCGCTCGACCACCGACAGCAGCTGGGCGGCGGAAAGGCCGAACTTGGCCTTCTCGCCACCGGTGTCTGCCCACTTCGACGAAGCCAGCGAGGACAGCCGCACGCGCAGGCCGACCTGGGGCTGCACGCCGACGTTGGCGGCCTCCTCGATCACCAGCTGCACCTCGGATTCCTTCTCGATCACGATGAACACGTTGTGCCCGAGCTTCTGCCCCATCAGCGCCAGCTTGATGAACTCGCGGTCCTTGTAGCCGTTGCAGACGATGGTGCCGCCCTTCGGGGCCAGCGCCAGCACCGCCATGAGTTCCGGCTTGGAGCCTGCCTCCAGGCCGATGGAGACGTTCTCGGTGGCGATGATGTTCTCCACCACCGCTTCCTGCTGGTTGACCTTGATCGGATACAGCGCGGTATAGCGGCTCTGGTATTCGAGGCGCTCGATGTTCGCGTCGAAGGCGCCGGTGAGCTTGCGCACGCGGTCCTGCAGGATATCCGGGAAGCGCACCAGCAGCGGCAGGCTCAGGCCCGCCTCGCGCAGCTGGCCGACCAGCTCGTAGAGATCGATGGGCGTCGAGTCGGCGCCCTGCGGACGCACTTCGACATTGCCGCCATCGTTGATGGCGAAATAACCCGCACCCCAGTGGCGGATGCCGTATACGCCGCGGCTGTCGGCCACGGTCCAGTTGCTGCCATCGTCTTTGCGAGTCCGTCGAGCGGCCATGCGCGGTGATCTCCTCAATGTTCGGGGTCGGGCGGGCGCCGGGATCTCCGGACGGCCCTGGGCCGGCACGCCTGTGGTGGAGGCTAGCCGGAGGATGTGACGTTGCCGTGTTGACCGCCACACTGGGCGGTAGTTTAGGAAAGCCGAGGAAATCCGCTCATGCGGGTATCCGCAGTCTCCCATCTAGGGAAAGGGCTGGCGCGGCCTTCGCGGTGCCGGACCTGCCCGCTCTCTGCAGGGGAGAACGCGGTCAGCCGCCGGACTTCTTTGCCTTGAAACCGCGCTTGAGGAGTTCGTCGATCAACAGTTCGACATGCTCGCCCTGGATCTCCACCACGCCATTATAAGATTTATCATATAAAAAGAAAAAACGATTTTTCACACACTGAATGAGAACTTCATCTATTCTTTCTTTCACCATTTGTAATTCTAAATTAGCAGTGCACATGTCCAATGCCAGCATTGGTCTAAAACTTAAACATAGTTGAAGTCTCACGGCGCACACGCTTCAGGTCTCGGGGTTCACTTTGCAGCGCATTAAGATATGATATGAACAGCCACACAGCGCAAAAGGGGCGGAGCTATGACGAAAGCATGCTCAAACGTTAATGCTTGCGCTTGGTGTAAACTGGCCTTAAGAGTGCTTTGGTTTAATGGTAAGTTGATGAGTAGAAGCAATAAATTGGATGGTATATTAGACATAAATATTATTTATTTCATAAAAAATATTTTTTAATCATAAGAAATGTAAAACCCATGATTTTTACATAACATTGCAGTCTGAATGTCTCTCTTCCCCTATATCACTTATCATCACAGAACTTTTGTATCCTCCCTCCTCTAACATCATGATGTAGTTTATGGATATTCCCATATTTAATGGTGGCTTTAATTTAATATTAAAATCACCATTAAATATGAGAATATCCATATGCAGTGGTGACAAAGCATATGGATGATCCATATGCAGTGGTGAAGTCCTAACATTAACATATAGAGTAACACTATTCCATTCCATAGGATTTCATTTCCAGAGAAAAAGAAACAATGGAACCTCCTATGAAATTCATTCCTAATGGATTCCATTTTTTTTTCTTTTCCAAATTATTAAATCAGATTAAATTGCTTTTAAAACACTTTCAATGTAAATGGACTATAAATTTTACATGAAAATGAGATAAAATTAGTTAATGATTTATAATGAACATCAATAATAATAAATCAGAAGTAACATTTATAATTACTAATGTCTTGCATTGGCCTAAACACTCATATAAAAAGACTTGAAATTAGATCTCTCATGATTACGTACTGTTTTTTATTGTTCATCAATCTATTAACAATAAATACGGATTTCCCTGGATATAAAAAGGTAATGGAGACCTTGAAAATTGTTTTTAAGTGAACTTACTTTCTATTAATTTCAATATAAAAATTTCCAATTTGTTTTCATGTGCAAAGTCATTGCTATTGATATTAAAAAACATTTCAAAAGCATTAATATAAATACAATAATATTAATATATATATTAATGTTATTGTACTATATTAATGCTATTGTGTGTGTATATATATATATATATATATATAGGATGATTCACCTAAAGTGTGACATTGTGATTATCTCTGCAACTGCATTAGATAGGAAATTGATCTAAATAGGAAAATATTTATATTAAAATGATCTTTTATTTGATCTATAATTCGTTATGCTGTGATGACTGTAAATAGGCCAAACTGGAGTGTACTTTAAAATTTTCATAATAATGGCCAATAATGGCACCTTTATCACCAATAGAAAATTTTTTTCATTAACAAAATTCATTTGAAGCATTTTTCAAATAATTTTTGAGGTGTAGAGCATTTAAAATCCAGGAAACAGAACTGCCATTTAATGTAAAATTTCGCTCAGCTGCTCGGAAGCAGTGAGTTCAATGACATAATGCACAGCCTAGTGGTGCAGAGAGTTGCATTGCACAGAGTCTACTACAGCATGGTTTGTTTACAAATAAGATTGAGAAGGTTTTGCCAATTCAAATCAATTTTCTGTTTTTTTGTTCACTCTTAAAAATTGCTTTTCAGTGAAGGTTTGAATAAGTAGAACCCTTCCCACTTTTATTTGGAAATGAACAACGCTGCAGTGGACTCTGCATCTCTAGGCTGATGTTACTGTCTCTGAGTTGCTGGGCTAAGGTTTATGCTACATGGCCATTCTTTTTCCTGGATTTTAAATGCTATGGATCTCAAAAATTATTAGTTTATTTGAAAAATGCTTCAAATGAATTTTGTTAATGAAAAAAGAATTTTCTATTGATGACTAAAAAAAATGTATCATTATTACAAAAATTTTAAAGTAAACCCTGATTTTGCCTATTTATAGATGTCATAGAATAATGAATCATATATTAAATAAAAGACCATTGTAAATTGGATATTTTCCTGTTTAGATTAGTTTCCTATCTAATGCAGTTGCAGAGAAAATTGCCTGTCACACTTTAAATAAATCCACCCTGTATATATATATATATATACACATATATAAAGTGTAGTCAATAAAAAAAACAAGCCAGAGACTAAATCGTGTAAATGTGAATGTTGAACTTTATTCAAAAGTATTGCTCACAATGATTGTGACATTTATGGGAACCGTGACAAATATGATTTGTAATCTCAATAAAATGAGAAAAATTAACTCATGGAACAAAGAAACTATAAAGGAGAGAGGGGAATTACAAGAATTGAGAGGGAAAATAAACATCATTGAATGGCACTGCCCTGCCTGTAACTTCTTTCCCAGTATTATAAATCCCAACGTGAAAACAATGAGTGAGGGACTGTGTTTGTGCAGGTGTCTTGAGTAGGAAGCAGCCATAATAAACAAGGTCCAAAATGTGTCAAACTCGGGGAATTTTAAAATGT
>AYEL01051472.1:0-18390 GCA_000484575.1 Olivierus martensii | reverse complement strand
TATATATATATATATATAGTATAGTTTTTCTTTTATTCTTGTATTAGTTTTGTTTTCCAAATTTTTTCTGAGAGCTTTAAATATTTTAATTTTGGCATTTATAAAGGATTCTCATATTAGATTTTACACATTGTAAATTTGTTGTAAAGCATTTTTTTTTATTAAATTTTATTTTTGAGTTATTTTAAGCATGAGCATTAAATATTTTAATTTTGGCATTTATAAAGGATTCTCATATTAGATTTTACATTGTAAATTTGTTGTAAAGCATTTTTTTTATTAAATTTTATTTTTGAGTTATTTTAAACATTTATATAAATGTATATTGAAACTTGAATTTTGAACTTATTGTATATTGAAACATTTATTTCTTGTATTCCATAAAAAAATCCGTGTTTTACTTTTTGTAATAATTTAAATGCTTATAGAATTACAAATAATTTTTGTTATGTTTTCAATTTATATTTTGAAAATCCGTGTTTTACTTTTTGTAATAATTTAAATGCTTATAGAATTACAAATAATTTTTATGTTTTCAATTTATATTTTCAAAACATTTATCTTATATAAACAAAGATCAAAATTATTGTCATATATTTGAATGAATACTGTTTTTTATTAATTTCAATTAAAATTTATTTATATGGACCGTTTATTTTGAAAGTCCATTTTTTTTAAAAACCTGAAATATTACATTAATTTAGTGTAAACTTTTTATTTTTGTAATATCTCATTGTTAATGGACTTATACCACTTTCAAAATAAACGGTCCAATTATGTTTATTTAAAAAATATTATAAAAATAAAAATATATTTAAATAATCTTAATTTATTTTTAAAATGTAAAATATACTATTATACAGTATTATAGTAGTAAATGTTTTACATTTACTACTATATAGTACTGTATACAATATAAGTCAAATTTTAAATCAATATGCAGTTATGGTATTTTGTAACATATTGATGATTATTTCTGCTTTGCATTGGACAATATATCAGATAAAAAAATATATATATATTATTTGCAAATAATGACCTTGTTAAAGTATTTAATATTTTTATATTAAAGCAATCCAAATAATCCTAATCAAGCCAAACTTCCACTAGCATTTTATTTTTGAATAACTGCCAAATTAATAATTTGGCATAAATCCCCTTAGTAAATGTTGATTTATGATTGATTAAAGCAATCTGTTTGCTTTTATATCATTTTATGAATTTTCTGTCTATGTCAAAACTTTTGTAGCTTTATGTTTATTTAAAAAATATTATAAAAATAAAAATATATTTAAATAATCTTAATTTATTTTTAAAATGTAAAATATACTATTATACAGTATTATAGTAGTAAATGTTTTACATTTACTACTATATAGTACTGTATACAATATAAGTCAAATTTTAAATCAATATGCAGTTATGGTATTTTGTAACATATTGATGATTATTTCTGCTTTGCATTGGACAATATATCAGATAAAAAAATATATATATATTATTTGCAAATAATGACCTTGTTAAAGTATTTAATATTTTTATATTAAAGCAATCCAAATAATCCTAATCAAGCCAAACTTCCACTAGCATTTTATTTTTGAATAACTGCCAAATTAATAATTTGGCATAAATCCCCTTAGTAAATGTTGATTTATGATTATTAAAGCAATCTGTTTGCTTTTATATCATTTTATGATATTCATTTTATGAATTTTCTGTCTATGTCAAAACTTTTGTAACTTCCTTTCTAATCTTAATATTCCTTTCTAAAGTTAATATTTCTCTATTTACAACATCATAATTTAACAAAACAAATATAGTAGACTCTCAGTTGAATTATCCAGGTTGCAGATTAACTGTTTAATTATCAATGCTTTATTATATCTTAATAATTAGTGATCAAAATTAGAATTAAATTAAAATTACAAATATGCAATAATTTCTTTCTGCAAATAAACAAATTTCATGTTTCTTTTCCAATAAATAATAGAACATTTGAATGTTCTATACCAGGGGTGTCCAAGATTATTTTTAATACAAAAATAAAATAAATTTCTTTTTCTTTATTAGTGGGATATTTGATGATGATGCCGCGTGAATTTCAAAAACTTAAAAAAATAAGTGCATAAAAATCTCGATATTTTAAGGAAGTGGGCCGCATTCATTACAGTGCTGGGCCATGGGTTGAACAGCCCTGTTCTATACAATTTTTTTTTTTAATGGATTATCCAAGGAAATTAATTTCCTGACTATTCCAGTAATTGGAGTCTATTGTATTATTAGCAGTAGGGTTTATACGAAAACAGACTTTTGAAAAAACTAGTAAACTAGTTTTCGAATTTTTGCAAAAATAAATATATATATATATATTTAAGAAGAAAAAGATTTATTAAAAAGTAATAGTTTTAAAATTATTTTTATAATATATATTTTTGAATATATTGAAAATAAAATAGATTTCATTTTTGAATTTTTTTGTAGAGTTTGCAAATATAGCAAAAGTTTATTGCAGTTTTATTTATTATAGCAACTTCAAGTCAAAATATTAACGTTTTTAATTAAGTACTTAATTTTTATGTATTAATTTTAGTATCTAATTTTTAAATTTAAAAACCAGTTTTTAAATTTTACAAATTTATCCAAAAGAAAAAAACGGTTTTTAAATCCTGGTTTTTAAAAACCAACAAATCTAATTAGCAGTTATAAAATGTTAATCAAGTACTATTACTATTCAGCTGATAACATTTTAGAGCTTTTACAGTTCTCTCTAGCCACTTCTGCTATACATTAATTTTTAAATAAAATGTAAAAAGTTATTCTAGAGTTTCAGTAAAGATATTATTCTGAAATTTGTTTTAATAAATAAAATCTCTACTGGTTGTAGTAATTGAAAATTTCTTTTTAAAAAAGTTAAAAATCTCAATAAAATATTTTTTTTATTAGTTTATCTTGCTATAAAGTTGTTTGATAAAAAAAAATATTATAAATAAATAGTATAAAAATGCAAAATAACAAATTCTGCTATTTCAACTTTTGTTTATTTTTATAAAATTATTTAATTATTTTGCAAAATAATAATAATCATAATTTTTATCTTTTAATTTATATCTATTTTCTATATTATGTGCAATTATTTATAATTCATGTTATTGTTATTTGAAATTCTTTTTTTCTCCATTTTTGTATTTTATACTGAGATTTAATATTTATATAATGATCTGAAATAATAACTAAATTTTTATAATATTTTGAAAGTAGAAAAATCTTGCTATTGATAAACTAATTATTTTGTAAAAAATGAAAATATTTAAATCTTTTGGTATTTTAAAATGTTTTGTTAATAAAAACATATCTTGCTAATATGGCATGTTATATTTCAGATCACTGCCATAAAGTGAATCACAGCCTTTCTTTCACATGCCAGTGTATATAAAAGCCTAAAAACATATTTATTTTATCATTAAGTGTGCAAATAATGAAAAATAGATTGAGCACATATCAACTTGATCAATCCAGCTTGGAATTGATTGAGCTGTACATCACAGCTGAAAATTCTTAAGAGCAAGGCAAATACTGAAAATAATAAATGAACATAATTGAAAAGTGCTTTATTAGCAAAGCACTCTAAAGAAAAGAATCTTAAAATGAGATACATCTATATAATTTATTAATCAAATTGTTTTTAAAATATAGAAATTTCAATGAATAATGAAAGAATTTAAGCATAGTGTATCCATAAAGTTATTATCTATTTTACTAAAACCAGCTCATTAAAAAATGCAATAATATATCAGATAGATTTAATAAAATTAAAATCATAGAAATAATTTTGATATGCTAAAAGATGCAAGATGTAAGAAATTGAAGAAAAATGTCTGTTTTTTCTGATAAACACTTCACTAATAACTATCAGAATCCTTACATTTTTAATTTTTGTATATAACTTTGTCAAAGAGGATAATTAGAAAAATTTAAATGTAAAGCTTCACAAGTTCATTATAACTTATTTCATAATAGCTAATAATTTGGACTATGAAAAGATATCAATGCTTATTTAATAAATATTGCTGAAATATTATTAAAATTATATGATTATATCATTACAATAGTTTTGTTAAATTGCTTTTATTTCATTGAAATAGCAACTTTATCAAACTGTTTTACTAGTTTGAAATAATTTTTTAATAATGTATGTAAAGAAAATAATTTATTGATATTTCAAACTCAACTATTTGAATAAGTGGATAGTATTTTATAATTGATTATTGTATTGGCATTTTCTCTTATTTTTCAAATGCTGGTACTGTATAATGACTTTCTGTTTAATGCAGTTGATCTCATATAAATTTTCATGCAATCAAAAATTTTGATGATACTAATTTATTTATTTATTATTATTATAGAAATAATTTTTTTAATCAAGTTATAATAGAAGGAATTATGTATTAAATATTTTAATTATTCATAGATAATTTGAATTAATAGAAAATTTAAATAACTTATACATTTATTTAAGAGTCAAAGAAAATACTGCATTGTTGTTGGAATAATATATTCTTACAGTAAGACCCCATTTAACATGGGGGATACGTTCCAAGGAAACAAAGGGCTAAATGAAACAGCATTAAACAAAGTCATTTTAACGTGTAAATAATGAGGATAGGTGAAACGGGACAATTAATAAAAAATATATACATAACATTTTTTTATTTTATTTTTTAACATGTATTATTACTATTGTATTATATTAATTATAGACATTTTTTATTGATAATATCAATTTGTATTCATAAATCATTCATGAAAAAATTCTTAAAATTAGAAAATAAAAAGTTTTTTAAGAACAAAAAGCAATAATCAGATGCAGTAAACTATAAACAATGAAAAAATATTGATGAAAGAAAAATGTTTTAACTTCAAGGAATTTATAGTTTAAGTGGCAGCATTCAGATTAAAATTAAAATAGGATAATTGTTATTTTTTATTACTGTAAATATTTTAATTTTAAAGGACGGGCTTAACTCAAAGGTATAGCCATAGTTGAAAAGGAAGTGAGAAGAGTCAAGTATAGCAAAAAGGATCTTGCTGAAGGAATGAGCAAGGTACTATGGGGGAAAATAGGGTGGGAAGCAACCAGCACCAGGCTGGTTCATGGTGTCCCACATCAGCGATTATTAAAACCAATAAAAAAAAAAAGAATACATTGGAGTAAGTAAGATGTGGGAGTAAAGTTACATTGTTGCTATTTGCAGATTAATTAATATCAGAGTTGCAAAACAAATCAACAGAAGTAGAAATGAGTCTAGTTCCAGATAATCTTCTTTCGGTGGTTTGAAGAGGCTGTAGTCACCATGCTGAGGGCACCAGATGATGCAAACATACAACACTAAGCAGAATCAGAGCACAATAAGTAGAATGATCGAAGAGAGAGCAATTGAGATTTCAGGTGGTGCGGATTAACATATAGACACAACACAAAAGAAGGCTTGAAGCTCACTAAGTTGGTTGATAGAAAACGCATCAGATGAAATTACGAGGGGAAAAGTGACACACACAGACACCACACTAAAGCAAACTTGAAGTACAAGACACTAAAATCACAGAGTTGGAGTACAGTGGGGACGAGGAATACTAAATACTATTGTCACTCGGGGTGGTGGTTATGAAGTAAGTGGTGATCCACTTGGAGTGCAGAAGTAGAGGAGAGGAACCTTTTGAGGGCCAAGAAGAGGTCCTTGTTATCAAGGAGTTGGTTTGGTTTGCAGGGCCAGTTGTGTTCAGCAAGTAAGGTAGTTCTAATGAGGTTGTCTCTATCAGTGTTAGAGATCACAATTGAAAAGAAGGTGAAAAGGGTCCTCGGGTTCTTGGGAGTCACAGATACACATTTCCTCAATGTCATAGCCAAAGCAGTGAAGATAGGTCCTAAATTTCCCATGACCTGTAAAATAATATTGATGACCAATCATAAATATGAACTCTGACTGCAGCAGACTTTCGTATGTACTGCACTGCATTGATATCAAACGCACTGTGAGACGGCATAGGAGTATCAATGCAACAAATTCCTGCAATTTCGGATTTATGTAAGAATAACGGTTTGAAAAACCATGCTAAAGTGAATCAATAAAAATAGAATTTGGAAAAAAACCGCGTTATATCGAAACAGCGTTAAATGGAGCAGCATTAAGCGGAATCTTACTGTATTTATAAAAAAAGAAAACATGAATTATTCTATTTATAAGTAAAATACTTAAATATTTTAAATAACTTCTATATCTTGCAAGTATTTTTTATTCTCTGAAAGTTTATTTTTATTTTCAAATGTATAATAATTTGCTCTATTAAGCATGGTATGTAAATTCCTGAATAATTAAAAAAAATCTTTAATTTTTTAAGAATCATAAAAAAGTCATTAATTTTTTTAATGATAATGATTTTAAAGATTTTTTTAATCATGAGATTTGTTAAAGTAAAATAAGAGAGATATTTTAATATAGCTTAAAGTAATTTTTTTAAATATTTCATTTGATTATTATTAATTTGATTTTACATATAATGAAAATTCAAAAATAAATATTTAAAAGTATTTTACTCAAAGCTTAATAATTGCTTTTCAAAAGTAATTTTGAAATACTAATCATTTCATTTTTATATAAATTAGTTGAAAAATTTTATTACAGTATATTTCAAATTAATCAGGGTGGTCAGAAAATGAATTACCTCTGATAATCTGCAAAATATTCAAAAAAAATTGGAATTACAAACATTTATATAATATTAAAAAATAAATAAATTGTATTCATACATATTAAAATGTTTTATTATTTATTGAAAAAGAAAACAAGAAATTGGTTTATTTGCAGCAAGAAAATTATTGCAATATTTATAATTTTATTCTAATTGTAATGACCAATTAGTTAAGATATAATAATGAAATAAATCTATGCATTTAAAAATCTCTTAGATAGTGCATCTATGATAAAACATTACTTCTGAGTTGTGAATTAACCCTTGATGATTTGCAATCTGCAAAATCCAACTCCAAAAAATCAGGAGTCTATTGTATCAATTTAAAAAAACAAAAACAAAAATAGTCTTATAGGGAGATCTCAAATATTGGAATCAGTGGCAGACCTAAGGTGAAAATTATGAGAGGACAAAAATGCAGTTGCAATTTCACATAAAGGCTTAATTATATTTATTTTGACAATATTACATGCTGTAGAATTGGTCTACAAAGAAAAAATAGTGTATTTTTTAATGGATAATTCTTATCAAAGGAGAGAGAACCCAGTGTAAATTAAATTATTATTTACTTAATTGAATGACAATCTGTCTAAACAAAATAGTCAATTCTGCTTAATTGGGACAGCAACCCAGTGTAAATTAAATTATTATTTACTTAATTGAATGACAATCTGTCTAAACAAAATAAATAGTCAATTCTGCTTAATTGGGACAGCCGTTTTTTTGGGCCAAATCTCAAAGAACGAAAACCAACACACACACACACACACACACACACACACACACACACACACACACACACACAGTTTTATATATATATCACAGCATGTAGGCTGGAAAAATTTTTCATAACATTAATAAATAAATAAACAAAACAAAATAGTAGTACTTTCGATTTAATATGAAATCCTTCTCAGCTACATTGTAAAGTTCAAGAACACACACAATTCTATAGAACGCACATAAAATTCATTTAAATATCTAAAATTAAAGTTACTATAGTAACAAAATATAAACATAACTATTTAAATACAAATGTACTAGTGATTAATAAGAAATTAAAGTAGTAATAAAATAACATAAAGGCTTCATAATAATATACAAAACCAGGACCGCCGAGAGGGAGTAACATCTGTGACTTTTGTCACGGGCCCAGCTTTAAAGAGGGCCAGACCGTCTGGCTTGAAGTCTCACATAACGTGTCCCATAATTTGCATGCTGCCGACAGAGCACCTAAAGCAGTCATACCAAAATAAACTTTTATATATATAACATAGTGTATAATGTATGGAATTTTGAATTTATTGTTTGTCTTTTTTAAATAAATGCTTATTGATTTGGTCTGTGGTCTGGGCTCCACTTAAAAAAGTGACAAACTTTAAGTAGGGCCCGGACCACAGACTTGTCACGGGCCCGAAAATTTCGGTGGCCCTGTACAAAACAGTTTCTAAATATATATATATAAAGAATGTATTAAGCAAACTTAACTAATAATTGTCCATTTTTAAAAAATTACTACATCAAACATTCTTATCTTCAACTTACACAACATCTCCAAGCATTGCTAATTGCTGAAGGATCTATCTTATTAATCAGTTTATTGTCTGATTTTTTCTTTTCAAAAATTGTTAACACTTCCGCTATTCTTCTTCTTTTAGGGTCGTTTTCTTTTCTTACTATTCTGGCATTGTTCCAATTAATTTTGAGGTTACTGATTTGAGCTCTTTGTGCCAGAGCTGTATAAGATGTATTATTTTCAATATCCCTTTTATGCTCTGGGATTTTCTTATTCAGTGATCTCTCTGTGTAACCTATGTATGAGATATGTTGATTAGTCTCCTTGTCTATCACTGAGATCTCATACACACCTGGTATGGAGAGGGAGTTGATTTTATCTTTGTCATTTCAGATTATATTAATGTGTTTCTCCTATTGAACATAACTCTATGGCCAGAAACTCTCTCTAATTTTCTTTTGTATCTTAATGTAACGGTCGGCCGGATGGCCGCGTGGTAAAGCTTTGGCTTACCATCCTGGAGGACTGGGTTCAAATCCGGGTCCCACACCTCCAGTTTTTCAGGAGGGGTCCGGGCCCGGCCCGTTGAACCCCATCCTTCAACCATCCGGTTGACCCCATCACGGGTGTTGGCCAGCCTGTGATGGGCTCTACAAGTGGCTGCCGCCAGATACAGTATATCCCATGAGGATATGGCGGCGTAATCTAATTAACCTTAATGTAACCTCATTCATGTCAATGCAATAGGTTCGTCGGTTATCTTGTTTTCCTTCACTTTTAGTTTTCTTAGATTTATGTTTAGAAATCTTATCCTACAATTGTGTAATGGCTTTCTCTGAATAACCATGCCTAACAGCCTATGTTCTTATCCAACCCAGTTCTTCATTGATATTTCTTGTTGATGTGCAGTGTGTTACAACTCTTTGCAGTAAGGCCCTAAAGGCTGCCATTTTAAAGGACCATGGCTCTTTAGCATCTGCTTTGATGAATAAAAATGCCTAAATTGTATTCACCTTGAACTATTTTAATTTGTTTATCTAAATACTGTATTTCTATTTCATTTCTCCTTTGCTTGACTAGATGTAAACCTAGGGCTGGGTCTGACAATTGCTCTTCAAGATTAAATATATAGTTGTTTTTCTCTGCTATTACAAGAATATCATCTATATACCTTTTATATAATTTTACATGGTTTGGATGAGCTAGCAAGATATCTTTTTCTTTAGATCTTACTATAAGTTCTGCTAAAATGTAAGCTAAAATGCTACCAATAGACACACTATTGGTCTGCATATAGAATTTATTCTTGTATTGGAAGTAGACCGGTGTATTATAAGATGGCAAATATCTCTAAGGTCAGATCACACTGCTTTTTTGGAAGGTGTTGTAAAAAGAATCAATATAGTTCTAAACAGGCTGGTTCTAATTTAATAGATGGGTAAAGAATTTTAAACACTTAATTGGGACAACTTTTCACTTAATTGGGATAGTAGTAGAAAAGGAATTTAGCAATTTTTGACATATTTTAAGGATTTTTCGAAAGTATGTCAACAATACATACATTAATATTTGGCAACACAAGCATGATGCGAATCAGTTATCTATTGTCCTGCATCTGACAAGTATGCATCTGCTTAAGAGTCTACCATTACTGTACTTAGTAATACTCATTTACAATGTTGATTTTATTTAAAATTTTTAAATATTTGCCGAGAATGCAAGAAATGATTTTACACTTTCAAGTAAAATTACTTTGCTGGATAAAATTAAAAGCAAATATTTAATACAAGTGTGGGTTCCCAGCCAGAAACAGAAATGCAGAATATGGAAAAACAGGTGTTAGGCCTAAGAGTGATCAAGAAATAGTATGCGAGGTACAGATGGTGAAAGAGGCAGTCTGACAAACGCCGACAGAGAACAACATTGAATGAGGTTCAATAGCTTCTTTATTAATTGATTAATTGCAACAGAGAGATTGAAATCTTACAGTCGTTGTTCTAACAAATAGAGAGGTATCTGATGTTGGTTATAGCTATCTCTTGTTCGAAGACGGTAATTTGTAAACAGTCTTTAGTCCAAGTACAATGCACAACTAACACTTGTTGGAGAAAGGCTTCAATTTAACTCTGCTGAAAGGAAAGACTTATCGATCTCCTTAATTTTTCCAGAATATTCATGACATTCGTTTTCACTGAGGATGGAGAAGCAAACCAGACAAGACAAGGCGAGACTTTGAACCAAAAAGCCTCAACCTCATTTGTCTCTGCTCTCTTATATTTTCAACCCCTTCATCACCTTTCCCGGGGACAATTGTTATTTTATCTTACATAACTTCCAGATGGGTCAGGTATCATTCTTAAAATGACATCTGAATAAACCATCTTGGATTTATTACATTTCAAAGGACAATGAAGCAATTCAATACATCCTGTTTTTAAACTGTGTCATTGAATTCCTCCACTCATCTCTGCAACAGGGGGGCTTCCGATCCCCACACAAAACCATCGTAGACTTGCTGATATAATTGGTGTACCAAAATCAAAAGACAGACTACACTTGATGCATTTTTGCAGAATTAAAATTTGAAATTGTAAAATTTATCACGTATGTATTTTTTTTTCTTCACTATTTATAGTACAAATATTTTCTGTATTTTGGTTTAATAAAGCATTAAAATAAGTACCTAATTATTATTTTTTACTACTTATTTATTTCCCTACGTATTGTATATTTTATTATTAGTTCGTTTAATTGGGGCAGCCGCTTAATTGGGCCAAAATGGATTAGTCCCAACGTGTCCCAATTAAGCAGAATCAACTGTATTTGTTTCCCTCACATTTTCCTGCATTGGCATATTGCAATCATGATATCATAATTGCAAATATACTTTATTTATTATTATTTTTTTTAATATAGATACTACTTTATTTTCATTAAAAGAATATAATCCCAGTCTAAGTTTACTATTCCCCAACTAAACCCAAGATTTTTGTAATGTATTAATATGCATGATTAAAAAGGAGCGGGGACGTCATTTTGTAATGTTGCATCACGTAACGAAATATCTAGATCCAGTGCTGGTTGGAATATTACTCTAATACTTCTGCATCACAATGCTTATAATTTATTAATAAAAGTTCTCTCATATCAGTTTTTCTAGATAAAATTTAGTTCCTGTCTTTGGATATTAAATATTTTTAAAATTTTAAATAGAATTATTTCATATAGATTGTTTACATAAAGTACAATTCTTCTTTATTTTTTAGTATACTATCTAATTATCAAAACAGTTGTAGATTTAAAACATTTTCGGAACCTTATAAGAATATATTTATTTTTATAAGGTTATTTATTGATCAGCAGTAAATAAGTTCTGTGCAAGTTTCTCATTTACCAAAAAAACAGTGCACAAAAACAAATGCAAATTTTTCTAAACAGTGGCATATTCATCTGATGTTAAATTATATTTTTATTTATAAAAAATTCTATAAAATTATAAAATATAATCATGTTTTTAGCAAAAATAACAATTAAAATTGCAAATGATATTATTATTATTTTTAAATTTTGTGTGTTGTATTAAATTATTCAAAAATTTAAATAATTGAAACTTTTAGGCAAGGATGGATAGCATCAATAAAAATAATGAAATATGATTTCATTCATAAAATTAATTTAGGTGAAATTTTCAAAAATAATCATGCTATAGAAAAAATTGTATTATAAGTCACTTTTAGGAATGTATGTAATGCATGATTCCAGGAAAATCTATTTTATTGGAATTTTGAACCTTTGGGATCTTAGTTTGTTGGGATTTACAATTACAATTGTTGGTATTTTGACTAATAGTAAATAAATAGATATTTATATTTTATCTATTATAAATATCTGATAGTGATACAGGTGGTTCTTTCTTAAAGTCCTGAGTTTGATTTTTTGGAAATATGAAGTATCAAAAAATTGAAAATATGAGCATTAATTGCAATAAATAAATGCTAAACATTTATAAAAACACAATTCAAACCACATATATAGCTATACAATACAGTACTACTGGGTATGTAGCAAAAACTATGTCATCTACTATAAAATTGGAAACATAAAAATACTGGCTGAAAAGCAGAATTTGCATACCTGCTTTTACTGGTATATTATATAAATAACTTCTATTCCTGATTTCTACCTAAGGCATTAGTTCATTTGTATAAAAGATCATCTACTTATCTGTTAATAATACTAATACTTTAACTTTTATATAACAAAAATAATTTCTTTATTGGTATAATTTACTTGATTTTAAAGGCTACATTTTCATTTCTTTATATAGATAAATCATTATTTAATCATAAACTATTGATTTTATAGGCCTTTATTTGATTTTATTGTGGTCAAGTTGTATTGTTGAGAATGGAATCCCTGATTTTTATCCATTGTATATGGGAAATTGATTCATGGTTTAAGAGTTCTTTCTTTACGAGCAATTTCCAGATCTGAATTAGCTTGTAAAAATGGGAGCTACCTGTGTTTCTTTTTATATATTATTACATATCCTAAAAATGCTTAATTAAAAACTATTACATCAAAATAAACATGCTGCTTAAAGTAATTCCATTCAAAAGTATGTCATCTAAATTTACATAAACTAAAAAAGTAAAAAATATGAATATTTCAATTATAGTTAGGATAAGTCTGATATGCCAGAATTTCAACAATTTTAGTTTCATTATAAGCCTTCATCTTAATATAAATGTAATACAATCTTTAACCTTCCATGAATGACATCATAATACAAACTAATTAGGGGAATTATACTCCAAATATATAAATCATTATTTAATCATAAACTATTGATTTTATTGGCCTTTAATTTTATTGTGGTCAAGTTGCATTGTTGAGAATGGAATTTGGAATTAAACTAAAATTAATAATTTTTTTTATTAATTTATACTATGGCACCACTATTATTCACTCTGACATTCTGTATTATTTGATATATGTAAGGAAAAGTAAGCAGGGGAAAAAAGAAAATCCAAAAATAATTCTCAATCATTTCACAAAAAAAAGAATAAATACTATATTTTATAGAAATAATAAACAGAACTTGATAATTAATTGCACTTAGATTTTTTTATTATTCAATATTATTTTTATTAAATTAATCTTTAGATCAATTTAATTCAAAATTTGAAGTGAATATTATGATTAAAATCTAATTATTATTAGTTTTTAAACATAATATTTCATTATATTAGTATATTTTGATTTTTATAAAAATTAAATGATTAGTATTGTATAAACAATCACTTTTGCAATATAATTATTTTGATATAGAAAATATATCAAATTATAAAATGTGAAAAATTTTTTATTTATAATAATGTATACTATTTCATTAAAAATAAATTTGTTAAATTTAATGATTCTTCAAAATATATTAAAATTTAAAATCTGTTATATGATGGAAATTTATCTGACAGATTGTCAGATTTCCATCATATAAATAGAATACATACATATATTACTCTTTCTAAAAATAAAATTATACCTAATCCCTTGTATATATAAAATATTGTAAACAGTTCAACTTTATTATTGTATATAAAACATTAAACTAGTAGAATTCCATTACAAACTTAAGATGCTTAGTAACTGATATCAATTAAAAAACTCTTCATAGTTTACTAAAATGTGTAATATTTAATGTAAAATACAAATTTATGAAAATACAGTATATATTTAATTTATTGAATTAAAAGGCATTTGATTGTAAATTACCTTTATCAAAATAATGAAATACAAACTTCTTGAATGAAATATTATTATTATTATTTATTGTTTCTTTGATACTATTACTAGCAAACTGTGAAGAGTTACTGAAATTCCAGTGTAGTATTAGCAATAATAAATTCATAAACTAAAATTTGTAAGATTGTTAGTATAAATTGAAAATTTAAAATATTTTAGTTAATAAATCTAGTCAAAATACAGTATTATTGAATGCATTTGTTTCCATATATTGTATAATATTGTTTTAAATAAAAATATTTCAAAATAAATTTATACCGTCCCAGAATATTTACAATTTATATGTAATTAGATTTTATAAAAAAAATAAAATCATTATATAGTTTATTTCAGAAGTGTAACAAAAATTTGGCTATCTAATATAAAATTTTATTTTTACAGTAAAAATTTATTATAAATATGAAATTAATCTACAGTATTTTTAGATTTGAATATTTTTAATTTTTATTTGAAATTTATGTACATAAATAATAATTAAAGATTATAAAAATATATTTCCAATTTAAAAAAATTAAACCTGGAGATGATAAATTAATTTTAAACTAAGGAAATCATCATTAATTTATAATGTGTATAATTTTTAAAATTCTTAAAATTTATATAATCATAATTTAATAGGTAATGAATTTTGTAAAATCCAGTTGGAATATTTGCTTTAATTATCAAATCAAAACAAATTCTTCAATCATTAAAGAAATGAATCTTTGTTCTTTGCAATAAAAATTTAAATATTTATATAAAATATCTTAGTAACTTTATATATATCAGAAAATTATTGTTTATTGTTCTCTCTTACTGATTTATTCATAAGAATTATAATAAAATATTAATAGATGCACTAAATTCCCATATAATCCAATTTAAAAAAAAAAAAAAAAAAAACCTGTATTATTAAAAGTTTGCATTATTTTACCAATTTAAAAAAAAAAAAAAAATAGATATTCCAATTGGACAATGTACATAAAATTGTATAGAAAAGTTTTTCAGAACTAATGTTTTGATTTCTGCAAAATAAAAAAATGGATGTGATGTATTTACATAAACTTTTTTCAAATGTATGTAAAACATATATTGTATAATTGTCGTTTTTAAATAAAATATTGAATTACAATTTTTTTAATCTCTCTGTATAATAAAATAAATTATTTTGATACCATTTTTATCCAAAAACGAAAAAAACAGATGAAATAGTATTTCTATTAATTGAATCTTCTTATTCAGATATCTTTCTAATGTATAATAAATGTCGTTCTGCTGGTTTTCCAACTCAACTTCGACGGAAAATGTCAAAAACGAATTTAAATTGACATTTAAAATTTTGATATCAGCCAATCAATAAAAATTAAGAATTTTAATTAAAAAGCAGTTCATTCCTTATAGCTTTAATCATTTCCACTTTTTCACCAATTCCAATTGCGTTTTCATTTATTTTAATATTAATGCTGCTCATAAAATGATTTTATATCTTTTTTCATTGAAGAAAAATCTAATCATTATTTTTCTGAAGTATTCTGATTTTTATATAGCATTTGCAAATTTATTTAAACCTTTTACATACAGAGTTAGAGATGATTCAATACAAATAAAGTATCGATACTTTTGATTCGATACCAAGTATTTTTAGCATCGATACATTTTTCCGATACTTACTCGGTATCGAATATAATAGTACTTGTATCGAATCATCATCTACTGTTTCTTGCTCTTTTAATACTATTTAATAACCTTGACCTGAGTAATTTTTAGTATTTATGCTAGTTATTTATTTTTTAAATTGCTACTTTTGAGCTATTTAATTACAAACTAGCACACAATGATTAATGATTCTATAAGTACTAGTAAGAAGAATTATTGACGAATGGTATGAAGTTATGGCTTCTCCGAGATCCAAGGTTTGGACATACTTTTCTAAAAAAAAGTTTAGCATTGGCATCGTGTAAGCAATGCTTCAAAAATATTAAATATTGTTGCAACACATCGAATTTGTTTAAGCACCTTAAAAGACATGAATTAGTATTGAAAAAGAACTTTACCTTCTAGAGAACAAAGAAGCAGAAATTAGACATACAAAACATTTTTTAAATAGATTATTAGATTTTAATATATGTTGCATTAATTAAAATGTAATTTTCTCAGAACTATTGATGCATTAGAACCTACCATCTAGGAACTAAATTTTGCTTCTTCAATTGTGGTGGCATTAGAACATTCATCCGAGCCAGTTGATTTGTCTAATCCCCTAAGAAATGCTTTCGTGAGGATTTCTTCAAGCAAAGGTAAAAGAGGTGCAAAAACCTTTCAAAAGGGATTAAAAAGAAGGTTCGGAATGATAGAATATAAAAGCCATACATCGATTGCACTTTGTTGAATCCTGCTTTAAAAACTTACGACATTTTCAAAAGTCAGTGGCATGTGGGAGGGCGATTGAAAAGTTAAAACAACTTATAACAGGATCAAAAAACCAGCAGTGACAGTAATGAATTAGAAGGAGAACAGATAATCACAGCTACATATGATTTTGGCAGGGCCGGCGCTAGTCTTCGCCGCCTGCCTGAAATACAAAAGTAATGCCCCTTCCCTTTCAAGAATAAGGAGTATTTCTCAAAAAAGTACACACAACTAACACAACATACGATAAGTTGATATTAACTTGTAGTATGTAGATTACTACAATATCAAATAGCAAAATTTCGCTTATCTTAATAATCAGGGCCGGCGCTAGAGTCTTCGCTGCCTACCTGCAAATACAAAAGTAATGCCCCTTCCCTTTCAAGAATAAGGAGTATTTCTCAAAAAAGTACACACAACTAACATAACATATTTATTGCAATTTTATTTTTCGTATCTTGGCGCTAACAAATTTTGAATTAAATCACATTTAACTGATAATATACATCATTTTCAATAGCAATAAGCGATAAGTTTGTCAATCTCTCTTGTGAAATAGATGATTTCAAGTAGTTTTTTTATTATTTTCAATCGCAAAAATGAAAGTTTCCCACTAGCTACACTAATAGGAATCGTCAATAATAATCTGAGGGAAATAAAGATTCGGAAAAAGAAGTTTTCTAACCTGGAGAAATTTAACTATGTCGAGGGGATTGTTCAATATGCTGAGTTAATTTTTGAACAAATTTTTCAAAGCACAAAGTTCATCAAATAGTTCACGCCATTAATGTCTTTATGATTACCGTCCGTAAGATGGATTTCTAAATTATTGCAATTTTTTAAAATTTTTTTAAGATGGATTTCTAAATTATTAATCAATTTTTTAAAAATTTTTTGTTTCTTTATCTATCGTTGCTAATTGATTCATGTTATATAAAAATTCAAAGTAAGTGTTATGAAGTTACAACAACTCAAACCTTTCTGTTAAAAATTTATTTGTAGGCTAAAAAGTGGATGTGTTTTGCGCCCCTTGAAGTCGGCGCCCGCCTGCGCAGCAGGCCTTGCAGGCTGCTTGGAGCCGGCCCTGTTAATAATAATAATAAAAAAAAGCCCGTTAATGCACTTGTCCCAACTACGCACTTACCCCACTCCACTTTATTTGCAAAACGCCGGATTAAATTATCTATTAATATTTTATTATTTAAAATTAAAATAATTTTCATAATCTTTTCGTAATATCGTCTGCTAGAAGTAAAAATCAATCTAAGTTTATCAATTGATTTTATGTGTAGCAGACGACATTACGGTAAAGATCATTACGATTTTGTAAGAATTATTTATTTTCAAGCATCAAAACAAGACTGAAATATAAATGTAAAAATTTTACTCCTTTTTATTCACTTTTATTGCATTTTTCTAGTTTTTAAAAGAAAATAAACTATCATTTTTAGCTTTGGTAACATTTAAATTTTCCTGGACCCATTCAAAACATATTGTTATATTTTTATCGTAGATAACAATCGATACTGATTAAATAAATTAATAAGCACAGATAATTTTTCTTTCAAATGTTTGATATTTTATAAGTTATATAGATAGATATTTTATCTTGAATAAAGAAAAAGCTATAAAATGCAACAAAACAACAAATCAATTTGACTAAAATTAATGAATAAATTTATGTTTATTGTATATAATACAAGTTTATATAATACATATTTCTTGTATCTCGATAAATACATTATAAAGAAGAAAATATAAAAGCATAATGCATAATAATTATTTTTTAAACAATTAAACATATAGTATATATAAAATATTTATCATAAAATGTATAAATAGCAATTATCATAACTTAAATGATTAATTTTCATTTTTTTAATTTTAATCATTAAATTTTAATATGATTAGCAATAGCATATTATTATTTTAAG
>AYEL01051471.1:0-11678 GCA_000484575.1 Olivierus martensii | reverse complement strand
ATTAAATTTAAAATATAATTATATATATTTTTTTATATACACAGTGATATTTCAGTTATTTTATTTACTACTGTAATCTTTATTTCAAGAATTTGCTTCTCATTTGATAAATAGTCAGTTTACCTTGTAAATTTTCAACAATAGTCTTACATTTATATGTGTATGCTATATATTTGATTTAACACTTATAACTTTCTAAACTAAAATCAATCATATAAAATTTTTTAATGAAACTTTTTGATGCAGATTTCTCAGTTGAAATAATAGCTTCAAATATTTTAAAAATAAACTGAAAATATTTTAAAGTAAGATTACATAATATAATGATTTATTAAATACAAGTATTCCATTTGATCATGATGAAATTTATTATGATATCTTAATAACACAAATAATTATTATTCTCTCATATTCAGATAATCATGAATTTCCTTTAATTGATATTTTTTATTTAACTAATTTAATAAATTTAATTAAATTTTATTGTACTTTAATCTAAATTCAGAATGAAGATCATAACTTATCTTCATTCTGCATTGCTAAAGTTGTAATTATAAAGTGATTACAATAAAATTTTAGAAACTTGTACAGTATTACAAATCTTAATAAATTTAAAAAATTAATCTTTCATATGAGTTGTGGTATCATTAAGGTAGTCATACACTTAATGGTAATTTAAATTACCATTAAGGTATGACTACCTTAATGGTAATTTAAATTCCATATATGTCATGCAAGGTTAAAAAGTGAAAATTAATAATTAGGTTTAATAAGTAATTTGACTAAACATAAATAATAATAATTATTATTTCTTTTCAGATTAATGGATTTCAATGATGACAGATTGGGTACATTGCAATACTTGTTTTAATTTACCAGGAAGTGGGAAAAGATTTTCATTAACTAGTTGTGGTCATATTTATTGTAATGATTGTGTTTTTGGTAAAATTTTTTTATTTTTAATTATTGCTGCATATTAAAATAAATATAATAGTTAAAAAGTATCATATTTATTTTAATAAGCAGAAACTTCCAATAAGTAATATAAAAGTAATTGCAAAAAAAACAATAATAAATCTACAATATTTTCAGTATATAATAGACTTTAAAAAGAATCTTGTGTATGTGTAAATCTTGATATTTTTGATTTCTGTATTTTCAGTTTCTTATATAATTATCATGGCAAAAATCTTAATTTATGTGTTATAGAAATAATGTTGAAATTTTTTGCAACAATCAAATATTTTTATTATGAAATTTGAATAAAAAAATTACATAGTATTGTATGAGAAATAAAAATTATAATAAACAATATAATAAGATTTACAAAAAATATTCAATATAGCATTTATTAGAATATAATATTAATTTATATATTTTTCAAATAATTTTATTTTTAACAATTTTCTATTGCATAGAAACACAAATGAATTGCCAGATATGTGGAAATTCATGTACAACAATTCAATTAACAACTCAAGTAAATATTTTCATTTTCATTTTTAATTAAAATATTTGTTTCCTATTAAAGTCATAAGTTTTTAAGGTATTATGATGATTTATATTAATCTAAATTTTAATTTTATATAGCATATAAAAGAAAATTTAAATATATGTATAGAAAAATTTTTAAAAGGAAACTCAATAAAATTTTGAAACCATAGCTATAAACAAGTGAGTTCTGCTGCTTCTAATACCACACAATAAATTTACTATATTCACACTGAATAAATAAATTTTATTATAAACCAACAAGCACTTGAAGCAGGATAAATACACTAATTTATTATTAGATATGTAGTGTATATTATATATATCTAATAATAAATTAATGTATTTATCCTGCTTCAAGTGCTTATTCTGATTTCTTGTATTTTGAAACCAAATAAAAATTTATTTATTTAGTTTCATCATTTTTAAAAATAAATTGAAGTTATTCTTGTCAGTTAATAGAATTATAATTAATTATTTTATTCAAATTGTATATTCTATCTATCTTAACAGTCAAATGATTCTATTCAAATAGCAAATATGGCCTGACAAAATATTAGTTAATTTTTTATATATTTACATTCAGGAATAAGATAGAAATAAGCAAGATATCATTAACTTCATATATTTACAAGAAGAAATATTTTTGGCTCAATAAAGTCATCACTGGTTTTTTTAAATTTTAAAAAATGGAACAATGAACGAATGGAATGTAGATTTGTTTTAAACAAGAGTTTAAACTTTTTTTGACAAACAAAAATGATGATGGTTCTATTGAGCAAAATTACAATATCCTGATCTTACAATTGTTCTTACGATATTTTAAATTTGGCTATTTCCATAGTATATTGGCTAGAAATACTTAATTTTTTAATAAAAATGAGTAGTAAAGTAATTGCTTATCATCTTGGGAATCCAGATTCAGTTCCAGATTATTTTACACCTTGGAGCTGAGGTACAATTCTGGATTATCTTATCATCTTGGAGAATCCAGAATTAAATCTGAATAATTATATCTTAAAAGACTCAGTATTCTATTGTCCATTATTATTTTTAAAATTATAGATTATTTTCGACTTATGATATTTTTTGACTTATGATGGGGTTATCAAAACATAATCCTATTATAAACCAAGGACAACCTATTTATGAAAAAGTTGATCAATATTCTATATATGTAATGCTTGTTATTTAAATATAAATTAACTGAATCTACAAATTGTTATTAATATAAACATATACACCACGTTTTTTCTTGGAAATACAATGCGATAGGAAGTGGAGTGAAAAATTTTGACTACCAGTATATCCAAAGAATCGAATGAGCATGATAAAAATTTTGTGGACCCATCGGAAGTAGGGGCACAAGGGATGAACTTTGAAATCTCCACATATGCCGATTTTGGCATAATTGGTTAGAACTGTAAAAAACAAACAATTTTTGTTTTGAAAGTTTTTTAATATCACCTACAGATTGTGAAATATTACAATAAAAAGATGCCGACACATATACCGCTGATTGGGATATTCAAGCAATAAGAAGAAAAATCTGACAAAAAACATTTGTGCACTCATAAAGGACTGAAACAAGTTGGGAAACCCTTGTTCTTGAATATGCCATGCCAAACTGTGATGGCAAAAGACTTGTGGTTCATCTGTTGTTCAAGTACTACCACTGAATATCTAATCTGCATAATACTGTTCTTTGCTGCTTCAGTAGTGTTCTGCAGAGTACATACAACCTACACAGATTCCCTTGTCGGATTTTCTTTTTCTTATTGCTTGAATAGTCCAATCAGCGGTACATGGTGGCTTTTTTGTTTTTATAATTCTATCCAATTATGTCAAAATCAGCATATGTTTCCATTGGAGATTTCAAAGTTGACCCCTTATACCCATACTTACGATGGACTCACACAATTTTTATCATGCCCATTTGATTCTTTGGATATACTTTGGTAATCAAAATTTTTTGCCATACTTTCTATCTCTTTGTGTTTTGAAGAAAAAAGGATAGTATGGGTGGTAAGAAACACCCTGTATATATATAATTGCCATTTTCATATAACTATGTTATAATTAATTTTAAATGTTATATATAGTAAATTAGTTTAAAAATGTTTTCTGAATAGATGAAACCAGATGTTGAAGTTTATTTTATGGATCCACAAGATTTATTGAAAAAATATATGAAACAATTATTACAAGTAAATGGATTAAATAATTTTTTAAATGATTATTATTATGATTTAATATTGAATAATATATTATTTCTTAGTTATTTGTTGACATTCTGAAGTTTTTATTATAAGCTGTTTTTTATTATTGCATTAGTCAAATATTTTTGAAGCTAAAACTTCAATTATTAAGATAAAGCTAAAAGTCAACATACTGTATTTTATCTCATAAAATCTTAATAATATTGATCATTATTGTTTATTAAGTGATGGTTAATAATTATTAATTGAATTTGTATTTAGTTGACTTTGAATTTGCAAAATTATTTAAGGAATTATTAATTATTAATAAATAAAATCTTTAATAACACTAAATCTAGAATACAATATCATTTATTAACAAAAAGACAAATGACTCTTTTTAATAAAAATACAGTGAGTGATCGGTTAACGAACATAATCCATTCCAAGACAATGTTCGTTATCTGAATTGTTCATTAACCGATCATTGTCCGTTCCAAGACAATGTTCGTTATCCGAATTGTTCGTTAACTGATCACTCGTGAATACTAGTACAGTGGGTGATCGGTTAACGAACATAATCCGTTCCTAGACAATATTCGTTATCCGAATTGTTCGTTAACCGATCATCAATTTACCATAGGTTTTTATAGGAATTTGATTAATTCGTTCTGGAGACCCAAAAAAACATAAATAAAACATTATATAATTTCTTACTGCATTTCTTTATATGTAATAACAATAATATATACATACATAATCTTGCATTTTCATTAATATGTTTATTTTCTGATAAAGAATCTGTCCAATATCGATTGCTTTTCTCTCTCCTTCATGATTTTTCGGAAGTGATTAATAGCATTGTCGTGGTAGAGATCCCCAAGCCTATTGACTTCAATCTGGTATGGGTGTCATTCTAAGACTAAAAAATTGTAAAATCTCTCTCTTACCTTCTTTAATAAATCTTTGATTTGTTTTACGTTGTCTCTGAGTTCATTTTAATTGGGAAAAATTACTGTTTATCCATCCTTACCCATAAGTCCACAAACACGCAAGGTCTAAGCCTGTCATTCGTTTAGGTTAGTTAAGCTAAATATCCTCATGGAATATTTTTATCTGGAGGCGGCCACTTATAGTGCCGCCATCATCACAGGCCGACCAATACCCCCTGATGGAGTCAACCGAAAGAATGAGTTTCAACGGGCCGGGCCCAGATCCCTCATGAAAAATTGGAGGAGTGGGACCCCATGATCCTCCAGAATGTTAAGCCATAGCTTTACCACGCAGCCATCGGGTTGACCTGTCATTCTGTCAGTCCGCATGCCATTGTTTCGTTAACCGAACATAAAAATCTTTTGAAAAAGTGTTTGTTATCCGAATTGTTCATTAATTAATAAAATTCACTGTATTATATTCTTCATTTAGTATTGATAAAGAGTTATTTAAATATTGGAAACAGACAAAAGTTTTGTTAATGATCATAATAATTATTTAAAATTATATAATTTTTGTTTTTTATGAATTTCAATGAGAATTCCTTTTTCATTTCAAATACTTAGTTGTATTTTTAACTCAAATTTTATTCTAATATGTTTTTTATTCATTTCATTAATGATTCTTATATAAGGTAATATTATAATTTAAAAAGTTATTTGCTGTGAAATAGAAGCAAATCAACAAAATAATGATCATCAGGATTTTGTATATGTGAAAATAAACAAGATTTATAAAAACCTATGCAGTGCTGATTAATAGGGAATACAAGTAGTTCTCAACTTATGATATTCTGATTTTACAATGGCCCTTATGATATTCCAAACTTGGCTATTTTCATAGCATATTGTCTAGAAATACTTTTTTGTTTTATTTAAAGCAATCACTTATCACCTTGGAGAGTTGGCTTCAGTTCCAGGTAATTTTATATCTTGGAGCATGGGCTCAATTCTGTATTTATATAACATTATGGACCCAGATTAAAACAGTTCTCAATGTTATGATTTTATAACATTGAAGACCCAGAATAAATTGGGATGATTATACTATTTTAAAGGATTCAGTATTCCTTTGCCTATTATTACTACTAAAAACTATTACCATTGTGGATTATTTTTAAGTACAATATGGTATCAAAACATAATCCATTATAAGTTGAGGACTACCTAAAGATAATAGATAAAAACCAAATTTTGGTATACTCTCTCTATTCATAAGTTCAAATAGATTTGAAATTTTTTATTTCAAATCAGTTCAAAAACTAATTTGAAATAAAAACCATTACAATATTCAACAACTTCAACAGAATTTGAATTTGATTTTTCAACAGAACATCGATTTCAGAATAACCTACTATTTATTGATTTTATTGCATAAATAACATCTTTTTTTAGTTTTCAATCAAAATAATAATTTAATAAATATATTCTAGCCTTCTCAGCAGGAAATTTAAAAGTATTTAATAAATAATAAAAAGATTATGAAAATATTTTTGATTTATTCTGCAATCTTCAATCATACTTTAAAGAAATTCAATGAAGACATAGTATTCAAAACCAATCACAAACTCACATTTAAATATTGAAATTTGTCATATATTATAGTAAACCAAATAAACATAAAAATATTGAATATATAATATTATCATACCATAAAAAGGATATCACTAGAAAAACTAAGGTATAAAAATAAATACCAGTAGATTATTCTTATCTACGTATATGTATTTATATATATATACAACTTATGATATTCTGATTTTACAATGGCCCTTATGATATTCCAAACTTGGCTATTTTCGTAGCATATTGTCTAGAAATACTTTTTTGTTTTATTTAAGGCAATCACTTATCACCTTGGAGAGTTGGCTTCAGTTCCAGGTGATTTTATATCTTAATTTATAAATAAATATAAATTTAACTGTTATTTGAAATTATATTATTATTGATTTAAATATTTAAAATATTATTTCTTATAATTCTTTAAATAAGAGAAATAAGAAATAAGAGAGAGAGTATACAAAAATTTCTTGTTAAACAAAAACTATTGTTTACTTAAGTACTAGTACAATAAGTAATCAGGTGCACAAGAAATTATTAGTTTGTATAATATACAACAAAATCTAAATTAGCTTATAGGACCTTAAGCTTTCTCTATGCAGCTGATGAGGGACAGTCCAGCCCGAAAGCACTCCTGCACTTTAATTTTATTTAAGGTCTTATAAGCTAGTTTAGATTTTGTTGTATTTAATTAAGGACCTAGTTGTCACTTTTGTCTGTTTATATAATATATATTTACAGAAATATTTGTTATATAATTGAAGAACTGTATTTAATGACAGCATCGGTAGGCAGTATTGAGTCTATGGAAGCGTTGTATTACCAACTTTTCTGATGATACTAATGTGCACAGAATAGTTGATTTCGATGTAAAAAGGTAATAGTATCAGTAAGAATGATGTTTATTTTTATATTATCATGCCTCTGGGTTTACAGTTTTCAATTTCAAATAAATATTTTCAATTTACTTTGTTTGGTAGCTAATCATGCAGCCTTTCGAGAATGACTTAAAATTACAACTCTCCACCATTTTATAATTGTTAGATTAATTGGAATGTACAAAACATCACTGCGCATCTGATCATCTATATATTACAAACACGCAAATAATTTCCTAAAAGTCATGTTGATGATATAATTTTATTCAAAGCTTATAGCTTATTTTTCAATTATGGCAATTTATTGTAAGATCGCAAAGAATTTACTGGATTATATCATAGACATAGTGATATAAACAAACTTTGGCTCTCCTGTAGACCTAATACTGCCTTCAAATGTCATTTTCAGATATAGTCCTTTAATAATAATAATAACACAAAAATTCTCCAAACATATCAGACCTTTAATAGCAAAAAGACTACTGGATTTTTAGTTTTTCTGCTGCTAAAGCTTGGAGTCTTTTTGAAATTATTATTAGAATTCATAACTTATATATAAATTATTCATTATAAATACTGCTTTTTAAATAATTTATATATAATATATGACTTGCAATAATTGTTGTGTGTAAAATAAAATATAAATTATAATGGAAAATTTGTTTAACAAGAATTTTTAAAATTATTTAGAAAAATGTTTAGTATTTTATTTAAAAATATTTTAGTTATCCTTTCAAATTTTCAAAATGAATCATATAACATGCTGATTTCAAATAATATAAACACAAACACACATTATTTTATAAATAAATTGTCAAAAAAATTTTTAATTTAATATGTTTTGAAGATTATCAAAGAATATACTGTTAAAGGAAAAATTTATTTTGATTCAATTAGGTTCACAGTGAGAGTTAACTGAGGAAAAAAGCATAAAAAATATTTGTGATATGGTGAGAATCAATTATAGGAGGGAAAATGGCTAATATCAGGGAATTAAAGAATTTATTTCAGAGGGAAATTCTTACAAGACGATTAATGAATTTTGCAATGGTGTCACAGCGAGCAGGGAAGAAAAGGCTCAATATGTATTATAACCTAAGCCAAAATGATGGCAAAGGCAACAATACATCAGATAAGGAAAGTATTTAATAGTAAAATAAATTATATTTGATTATAAAGCATTGCATGCAACTACTAAATCATATTATCAAAACTTGCATGCAATATTAATGGATTATTTTAAAATTAATTTTAAAATAAAATTAGGAAAAAAGCACTGTGTTCACTCTGCCAAGCAATTTAGCACACTAAATTATTATACATTACACACTGAAATATATTAAACTATCATTCTAAATTTTCTACATTTAATGTTACTCTGGCAGATTATCATGTAATAATAAATAAGTTAAATTCCTTGCAGTTGAACACAGTTGTATAATGGGTAAGATAAAGATGTCTGCAGGAGAGTGCATTAACAGATAATAAGTGCAAAAATGGATAATATCATGCATAAGGAAGGACAGTAGGCACATACCTCACATCTGTGGCAACCTGTCCTGCTGGAGGAGCAATACTTTTTGTGTGCAAGTGTGAAATCAATGTCAGTACAAAATAATGGTATCATTTATATATTTAAATTGTTTAGTGTTGTTTTTCCCAAATTTTTTTATGTTTGAATGATTAAAATAAATTAAACTTTTAAGATAAATTTTAATTTTGAAAATTAATAAATTTAATTATATTAAATTCAACCACATTTTATCATTAATAAAACTCACCAAATCCTATAATAAGCGCAAAACCTAGGATTTACTAGACTACGGACTTTTACAGTAACATATATATAGAGGTAACAATAATCTATTGGTATTTATTTTTATACAAACATAGACAAACAAACAAACATTGCATTTTATCTATAAATAAAATGCAATGTTTGTTTGTTTGTCTATCTAATCTGCATAGGCTCTCACACCATTTGATCTATCAGGATCAAAATTTGTAGAAAGGCTTCCCAAGACCCTGCAGGTATATATGGTACTCAAAATCAAAATTGCCATAAAAGCTGGGGCACATTTGGGGTTGTTCTTTCTATCTGTTTGCTCCAGTTAAGTTTCCACATTGTTTGACATATTAGTAACAAACTTTGTAGGGTCATTTCCTATGGGTAGTATAGGGTACTCTGGGTCAAAATTATCTGAGGAATGGAATATTTTGGGGTCATAATTTAAAAAAAAATAGGGTACTCTGGGTCAAAATTATCTGAGGAATGGAATATTTTGGGGTCATAATTTAAAATATGTGTTTAAATCCTTCAGCCTGTTGTTCTGACTATTGACTATCAATGTTGCAAAGTATGAAGAGAGATGATCTCATGGTCTTACAAGCATGATGTTATCATGAGATAACAATGAATAATGTCACAAACATCATCAGTGTTTGTCATTATTATAGCATAACAATTACTGACATTGAAAAAATTTGTCCATACAATATAATAATGGATGAGATCCCAGAATGTTATGTATGGCATCAATATGCCATAGCAATGTCACAACAGATCTTATGTATGAAGTAGTGATGGATGATATCACTATGATATCATTTTGTGATTTAATGGAAGCATAGAATGATATCACAATAGCTCTAACATATGAAATAATAGCAGATAATGTAAGAAAACATCAGAGTGTGTGATGTCATTGTAATATTGCAATGAGTGCTGTCACAAATGTTTGGTTATACACTGTAACATACAACATAACAAGGATGATGTCACAAATCATCATCAATGTTTGACATAATTGATGTTTAATAGATAATATTATGAAACATCAGAGTATGAAGTCAGGAAAAGTTCTGATGTATGATATCACTATGACATCATACATCAGGTTTGATTTTTCCAGCTTTGCTTATAAGTAAAATATCATTTATAACCCTCAGAAAATCTCACAAACCAAAAAACTAATAAAAGTTCACTAAGACTACACAAAACAAAAACAAAAGGTAAAGTACAAAGCTCTTTAGCAGTAAAAAACTTTATTCGGAAATGTTTTTAATGCACTTGGTTTTGTAGTAGTAGCTGAGGAAGGTGCCAAGTGCATTGAAAATGTTTCTAAATAAAATTTTTTACTGCAAAAAACTAATATTTCCCTAAAAGTAATGTGCCAGAAATTCTTGGGCAACCAGTTAATACTTTATAATTGAACTACTACTGTTTATGTATTTTATAAGCATTCATATAATTTTGATATAATGGATGAATTTAAAATATTTGTAATCTTTTCATTTCATCTTGTCCTTTGTTTTGCTATATACTGGTAAATTATAGAGAAAACACATTATAAGCAAAATTAGGATATATAGTTTATCTCTCTAAGAAAACATTATTATATTAATTTATTCATTACATATGAGCTATATCAAGAGATTTATTCAGCTAATTAACTGAACATTCTGCCAACATCTAAAAAAACTACTCTTCCACATTAGCTGAAAATCTACATGCCAATTAGTTCACAGCCATTTGAAATGAGCTAAAAATTTGGTTGCTAATATAAATCTAAACTCAACTGTTTAGAGTTGATCAATATGAAATGCTTACAAATTACAAATTTATTTTCCATCTATCATGATTCCAAAAATATGGTTAGCTACAGATATATTCAAATATTTTCATGTCATTATGTAGTAAATTTTTTCCTATTTCCTCTGTTTCTAGTTTTGTATAGGAATGATTAAAATGTACATCTACATACTTCCAATTGTATGTATCTTCTGGATATCTATTTTACTCTATTCCTCAATTTTTATTTCTATACATCATGCCTCCCTCCTACATTTCTTTAAAATATAACACATATCCTTTCCATCCTTGGTAACCCTTACACACACAATCACAATTCTTTTAAAGTCACTTCTCCATCTAAAGATGTAAGTTATTTTATTGACCTTTAGTTTTATCTTATGATGATTCCAATATAAAGAACTGAAATTATTTGAGAATTTTATACATAAATTTTTTTATATACTGGTAGTTTATTGTTAAACTGTTTGTAGCATTTAAACTTAACATAGAAATTACTGATAGTCAGGGCCGCATTTATACTTTTGGAAGCCCTAGGCACAACATCATTAGACTTGTTTTTTTTTTGGAGGTCCCAAAAAAACAAGTCTATTTCAGATAATCAAATGCATATGCTACCTTTCCACTCCAGAGTGGAAAGCCGAAGCGTTTCCACGCTGCCAATCCGGCCGACAGTCTATTTCAGTTAACCAAATTCATATGCATTTTTTAAAATTTATTGAAAATAAAAATCCACATTTCTATAATAACTGATTTTAATAAAATAAAAATAACAAACATTAGCATACATATATCATCGTATAAACACTTACACATTACTATTACAAATTTCACTGCTACAAAAATAATAATAGTATTTTTTTTTTTTTTACTATTATTAGTTTTGTAGCAGTGAAATTTGTAATAGTAATGTGTAAGTGTTTATACAATGTTTGATGACGTCATGCCTTCCCCGTCCGCGAGTTTT
>AYEL01051410.1:0-17118 GCA_000484575.1 Olivierus martensii | reverse complement strand
TAATAATATATAAATATAATTAGTTATTATTTTTTAATTATTAAGCTTAATAGAAACAACATTCAATATACATTTTCGTTCTGTATAAAACTAAAATATTTTTTGGTATTATTCATAATTTTCAATTGTTGAAAGTTATGAAAATTTATTTATTATTAAATTTGTTTACTATTCACAATAATATATATAAAATTAGTCTATTATAAAAATGAGGGGGCGTACCAATATTTTATGAAAAAAGGAGGCGCAGACACAAAAAGTTTGGAAATTTTGGAAAGTTTGTGATTTCCAAACTTTTTGTGTCTGCACCCCGTTTTTTCATAAAATAATGGTACGCCCCCTCGTTTTTATAATAGACTAATTTTATAAATACGTCTTATTTACAATTTAATACTACAAAAATGATATACCATATTTTGTATAAAGTTCTTATACATAAAAAGTATATATTTATTATAGTGTAATAAATTTTAATACAATTAAACAAACTTAAAACAAAACAAAAAATAGAATACATGTTTATACAACATAGTATTTAATACGATGGATGTGCTCTTTTTTCAGCACAAATTCTCTCAAATTGGGTGTCATGGAAGATATTGTTACTCGCAATTCTTTTACAATCACTAAACAAGATTGTTACTTTGTCTTTAAAATAGTTATAGCAGAAAGTTTCTGGATTCATGGATATATGTACTGTATTTATAACTATTTTACTGATTCATTTTTTTTTATATCAATTAGAATTTATTTTTTTGCTTGTTTGTGTCAAAAATGAATTTTTGTTAATTCTTGTTCACTTCCCTTGGAAGAGACTCAGCACCCCACAGTTTGCAAAACACTGTTATAATACATTTGTTATTGTTGTTTATGTAATTTAATTTTTTCCATTTAAGTTTGTTAAATGCCTTACTTATCAGATTGCTGCTATAATTTTAAATATTAATTTGTAGTTAAAGTATCCGATTCTACTATTTTTAACAAATTGTACTGACGATCGATTAATTACTTTAAAGTACTTAATTATGCTTAAGGTTTAATTTAAAATTCACTTTAAGCTGTTTCTTTTTTATATATAATTTCTCAGTTTAGCATGATAATCAAATCTCTTCCAATAAACTACTAATATTTATCCCAATCTGTATATTTCAAACGGAAAAAATTTACATCTTACTAGGGTGATGGCTGTGCTTCATTTGTCATGAACTGCATGTAGCACTTACTTTGGGAGCACTGCTGGTTTGCCAATGATTAATTTTATGACTCACTGGCATTGATAGATATTGCATACACACTTCTCATCCTATACACTCTAAGCAAAGTAAATTTGCTTAGAGCACATAGTTCAAGAAATATCCAAGGTTAGTAAGCAAGCCATAAATTTTAAATTGAAGCATGAGGTTAATTATGAATGTGCTGCACAGTGAATAGGATGCAACACATCAAAGCAGAAGCATAGTTGTCATACTGGTAAGATAAATTTTTACTACAACTATCTGTAATAATTTTATAAAAATTTGTGATATAATGAAATTGAAAAAAGTTAAATAATATTCTGAACAAACAAAAATTTCATTAAGAACCAGAAACCAAAGATGCATTATTTTCAAGATATATGTTTTATTAGAATCCTATAAAAAATGTTTCCTGGTTGATCGATAATACAAATACTCTAAGCAGAAAAAATGTAATTATTAAAATTTTTTTGACCCTATTATGGGTCAGCAACAGTAACATACATCAAGAATAAAGACTTAAAAAACTACAGTTCTATTCTTGAAGAAAGATTCTAAATTTCAAACATTTGAAATTATGAGGATGTGTACATTATGCACACAGAGGTGAAACAGATTAAAGAAAAAATAATTTTTTCCTTTCTTTAATCTGTTTATTCTTGATGCATGCTACTGATGACCTATAATAAGATCAAAAATGTTTTAATAAAATATGTTTTCTGGTTAAAGTGCTTGTATTATCGGTTGTCTATTTGTTGAAGCAGATTTGTGTATTATACTTTTAAAGATTGCTAGATAAATAAGATCTCTCTACTCGTGACAGTCATTGATTCATACTTATAAGTCAATATTTCTTTGATCTGTTGTATTATCTACAAAATTTGGATATATATCTTGAAATTATGTATGCTATTAATAAATGTTTTAACAAGAGAATACAAAAATATTTTAGGCCAAGATTTCAATATGTTCTTTTAGACGAGCGTTGAATCTACCTGATTTTGCATAAACAGTATTTTAATAACAATATTGCAAACTTCTTTTCTCATAATTTAAAAAATTTTTAATAATTTTTGGTATACATATGATGAATAGCTGTTAGTATATTAAAATTCTGTTATACTGTGAAAGAGATATTAACCTAAAGCACCTGTTTAGCACCTTTAAGGAAACTGGGTTGACTGAATTCTAATTCGAAGTACGGTTGGATGACGAGCTTAGTTAAAGTCCAATTTCTTATGGACATGAACACACTTGGCCAGATAACAGGAGAGAAATCCATCAAATATTTTGGTCTTTCCCACTCGTTGGAGTCCTTTGAACACCACCTAACTCTTTCTTTGTCTAAAGCATAAATTTCACGATATTTTGTTAAATTATACCCACGAAATGGAAATAAGTCTTTTTGAATGTGAAAAAGCGTTCTAATATTTTGACTTTTTAACTTTTTGAGTAAAAAAGAAAATCGTTTTGTTGAATGACAACCTCTTAAAATACACGCCATTTTGAATTAGTGCGCTCTAACGGCAAATATGATTTTTTGATTTGCCCTATTTATTTTGTTATATTATTTTATATCGTAAAATGATATATATATATATATAAAATAACATTCATTCTTCAAAGATTATAGGTAGTGATTAAGATATTTAAAACTAGCGAATTTTGATATTTTTTATTTTTTTTTGCATATTTTACGCCCCCTTTCCAATCAGGGGGATTACTAAAGGAGCGGGGCCAGTTCCAACCACGGGCTGCACCCATACCCGTGGAGAGGGACCGGATGGTGAAGGACGGGGATCACCAGGCCGGGCCCAGTACTCAGAAAAAATCTGAGACCAGACCCGGGTCCCGTGAAGGACGGGGATCACCAGGCCGGGCCCAGTACTCAGAAAAAATCTGAGACCAGACCCGGGTCCCCTGCGTGGCACGCCAACTCGTTACCGCTCGGCCATCCGGCCGCCGCGAATTTTGGTTTATAATAACGCACGATTTCAATTTTTGCCCCAATTTAAAAACTTTAAAAGTTAATAAGTAGATTACGCGATTTAAAGAAACCTTATAATTATAAATAAAAAAAATACAGATTAATTGTCATTAAATTGTTAAAACCAGATGGCCGAGTGGTAACGCTCTCGGCGTGTCACGCAGGAGGATCCGGGTTCGTGTCCCGGATCTGGTATTTCCTCAAAAGTTTTTTCGGGGTGCTGGGTCCAGCCCACCGATCCCCGTCCCCTCCATGGGTGTGGGTGCAGCCCGTGGTTAGAGCTGGCACCGCCCCTTAGTAATCTCCTGATTGGAAAGGGACGTAAAAAAGGATTTATGATTGAAGTAGATGAAACTCTCTTTTGCACGTAAAGGTCGGATGAGTGTTAATAAGCAAAATAAATGTATGTGACTATCTCAAACACATCGATAACGTTATTGTGCGTTTGAATAAAAACAATTGCTAACTTATATATGCGTCCACAGTCCACACTGATAACTTTGGCTTGACGCAGTAGTGTAGTGCTAAAAAATAAGCACCGGAATGCCACCTTCTTAACAAAAATTTGGTGTCGAATAGCTAGAAAAAATCGCAGAGCACGTATGAGGAATTGAATGAATAAGATGGAAGCAAAACAAGTATGTTCAGCCCTCTCTGCCTACATCTCGAGGGACACGGCGTGATAGGATGGATAGATAAAAAACAAGAATCTATAAAATATTTTCAACATTTCTTTATTGTATAAGTATACATAAATATTTACATTTCATATTGTTTAAGTAAATATTTACATAAAATTCCAAACTGATCTGATATTTTTTCTTTGGTTTTGGTAATTCTTGTTAATTGATCGAAAACTGAACGATGATTTCTTAGCCATGTTTTGATGTTTCCATTCTTCTAAAGGAGGCCCATGTAGTTTTATGAACATTAAATTGAAAACGTGTTCAATTAATAATCGAAATTTTGTGTTGTTATTAAATTTCTACAACTAAACCCGCGCTCCCATTCTGATGAATTACATGGAATCATTCTCTCTCTCTCTGTATTTAGTTTAATAAATCTCTGTATTAATCTAAGGCTTTCATTAAAAAAAAAGATATTTTTGACATTTTTATCTTTAATTTGAAGTTATGAGGTTAGGTTAATTAGATTACGCCGCCACATCCTCATGGGATATACTGTATCTGGCGGCGGCCACTTGTAGAGCCCATCACAGGCTGGCCAACACCCGTGATGGGGTTAACCGGATGGTTGAAGGATGGGGTTCAACAGTCCGGGCCCGGACCCCTCCTGAAAAACTGGATGTGTGGGACCCGGATCCTCCAGGGTGGTAAGCCAAAGCTTTACCACGAGGCCATCCGGCCAACTTGAAGTTATGAACTTAATAGTTAATAAAATTAATTATATGCAATTATTCAATTAAGCTCAAATATAACAGATTAATAAATTCTAACAAATTGTACCGGTACGGTTTCCGGTCGTGGAAAAAAGTATCAGAACGATGTTCCTGTTCCACTACACCACAGGCTGAACGCATTTATGCCTCTATAGCAGTAAAAGAGTTAATTGAAAAATGCGTATTTATAAATATTACTTATTTTCTTAATACATATAAGCCATATTTTGAGTAGCCCTATTAAATATATTCAATCGGGCCCTGCGTTAATTGAATCCGACCGAGTGTACAGAATGAAGAAAAACTTCGTCGTAATATTTTGTGTACTGATAGGGGACCTCGAAACAAGTCGAAATGTCTAATAAACATGTGGTCTAACTGGCACAGTTTTCGAGTAGGACCCTTTAAAGCTAGCCAATCACCATCGAACATGCGAAGAGCTAGCCAATCCCAATCGAAAACGACACAACGCGTGGCAATGGCTTCGTGTGTCGATTATGATTAGCTAGTTTTAATCATAATCGATACACGAAGCCATTGCCACGCGTTGTGTCGTTTTCGATTGGGATTGGCTAGCTCTTCGCATGTTCGATGGTGATTGACTAGCTTTAAAAGGTCCTAACTCGAACACTGTGTCATTTAGATCATAAGTTCATTGACATTTTCGATGCACCTATCAGTAGGCAAAACTTTATCGTAAAGTTTTTCTTCAGCTTGTATAAAGAAAAGATTTAGATTTGATTCTTCATAGTATACGCTGTAACGTTAACACTAAACAAATCTTTTAAGTAAATTTTTATGGGAATTAAGTATTATCGCTGGGATTTTCTTTCAATTAGGACAACAGCAAGCCATAAACTAGAAGAATTGTATTCACGCTTCATCCATAATTTCATTTCAACAGCTATTTTCCTAGTTCAATAGCATGATATTCATTTATATAAAAGTCAGCAGGATGGTAGTATCAAAGAGCGTGGCTACATCGAAGGAAGATTTTCAATTTTTCGGAGGATCCAGGAAAGATGTTATGTGAAAAAAATGGCAATCATTGGAACAAGTCACACTGTAGTTTCGATCAGCCCGCAATGACTTCTAATTAGGTTGGTGTAGATTCGTCGAATCCCATTCTCCATTTAATGACTGATCCCATCAAGGCTTTGGCGGTCCTTAGTGGATACTGGAATACCCGCCATTTAATATATAGTAGTAGGCGGTCGGATGGCTGCGTTAAGCCTGGAACACACACAGACTATATATCAGAACACAGAAAAGTTTTATTCTGCTTTCTGCAAAATACAGCAGGTGACATACACAAATGCAGTTAAGAAATGAAAAGCGGTACCTCGGGATGGCCGCGTTAAGCCTGGAACACACACAGACTATATATCAGAACACAGAAAAGTTTCATTCTGCTTTCTGCAAAATACAGCGACATACACAAATGCAGTTAAGAAATGAAAAGCAGTACCTTGTGTCTTTCTTATATTTAGAAAACTGATAATTCATATTCTAGAAACAATTTAAAATTTTTAAACATGAAATGTTTTCTGCCTAGATATGCATAAATTTCTGCTATTCTGCGCAGTAAAGTCTCGATGTGTCCTAAATTTTAGCGTGCCATACAAGAGGACCCAGGTTCGCATTCAGGTTCCGGCATCTGAAAAGTTTTTCGAGGTACCGGGCCTTGCCTGAAGATCCCTATCCTTCAACATCGAGTCCCCCTCCATGGGTGTGGGTGCAGCCTATGATTGGAACTGGCCTCACCCCTTAGGGACATGTTTATATATATACGGCGCCTAAATTTTAGCGTGCCATACAAGAGGACCCAGGTTCGCATTCAGGTTCCGGCATCTGTAAAGTTTTTCGAGGTACCGGGCCTTGCCTGACGATCCCTATCCTTTAACATCGAGTCCCCCTCCATGGGTGTGGGTGCAGCCTGTGATTGGAACTGGCCTCACCCCTTAGGGACATGTTTATATATATACGCTAGTATAAGAAGCGGTGTAAAACCATAAGAAAAAATGATTTACATAAAGCATTTCTCTATGTAACGTTCCCTCATATTTACCAAATCTTTTATCTATCGATAGTACTGTATTTAGTTTATTGCTGGTTAGATTTGAATATCAGACAAGACAATTTTTAGAAATCTTTTATTTTACTGTTAAATTTACACAGATGAGACACTTCGCTTATTCGAAGGTGCTGCCACTATTGGCAGTACCTGGCGTTACTCATTTTTTTATAGATAGTGGAAGGTCGGTTATTATTGTTTCTACGAATCTTATGGCAGTTTTATTACAAAAAAACTTTTATAATTAAAACTTTCAATAAATTAAAACATCATTTTTATTAATAGTTGACTTCAAGTACTCTCCATAGAGGCACTTCGTTTCTTGTATACAGTAGAGTCTACGAGTGTGTCCTGTTGTCTCAACTAATCCATGTAAATTTATATCGACTAACGAAGAGATTTTTCTAGTAAAATTAGTAACCAGTATGCAATCGACTGTGGTCCTGGCTACTAAAGAAAAAAGTCAAAAATTTAATTTTTTCCATTTTGAAAACATTAAGCGAAGACAATTAGGAATGAGGAAAGTGATTAAAACATCATTTTTATTAATAGTTGACTTCAAGTACTCTCCATAGAGGCACTTCGTTCGTTTCTTGTATACAGTAGTCTACTGAGTGTCCTGTTGTCTCAACTAATCCATGTAAATTTATATCGACTAACGAAGAGATTTTTCTAGTAAAATTAGTAACCAGTATGCAATCGACTGTTGTCCTGGCTACTAAAGAAAAAAATCAAAAATTTAATTTTTTCCATTTTGAAAACATTAAGCAAAGACAATTAGGAATGAGGAAAGGTTGATATCCTATCCTCATCAATGGAAGATGAGGATCAACGCATGAAATTCGAGAAGCTAGATTCTTCTCTAAACACACACTCAAATTTCAAGGACAGTATTTATTTTTTTAAGCGAAAACTCCGAACACAAGTATTGTCCGTCCACGAAAGCCGCGCCTAGCTAAGGTGGATGAGTCCAAACGCCAAAGGGAGAGTAGTTTATTAGATAAAAATTATTATAATAAAAGCCGCGCCTAGCTAAGGTGGATGAGTCCAAACGCCAAAGGGAGAGTAGTTTATTAGATTAATATTATAATATAATAATTTTTAAGTTCTGTTAAATATACTATTTGCAATGTCTATTGAATTAATATATTAAGTTCTGTTAAATATACTATTTCCAACGTCATATCTAATCATTTAGCATTCGACATTATAATAAACTTCCATTCAACTTCAGTTATCTTGCGTTCGAAAACATCCATGCGCGAAGCTGTCATCCCTATTTTGCCACTGAACTCGTTCAGTTAGCGCACGCGTACTTGTGTCGGTGGTCGCGGCTAAGCTAGACGGACAGTAATAATAATAATTATACTAAGAATATTAGCGCATCGTATTTATTTTCAGTGAAATTTAATAGTGATATTTGTGTTGCATCCGACTGAATTATTCGAAATTAATGCCAATTGGTTCTAGGAATAGCTATACTGTATAGCAGGAGTGGAGAAACAATTTAAAATTTTTAAACATGAAATGTTTTCTGCCTAGATATGCATAAATTTCTTTCTGATATTCTGCGCAGTAAAGTCTCGATGTGTCCTAAATTTTAGCGTGCCATACAAGAGGACCCAGGTTCGCATTCAGGTTCCGGCATCTGTAAAGTTTTTCGAGGTACCGGGCCTTGCCTGACGATCCCTATCCTTTAACATCGAGTCCCCCTCCATGGGTGTGGGTGCAGCCTGTGATTGGAACTGGCCTCACCCCTTAGGGACATGTTTATATATATACGCTAGTATAAGAAGCGGTGTAAAACCATAAGAAAAAATGATTTACATAAAGCATTTCTCTATGTAACGTTCCCTCATATTTACCAAATCTTTTATCTATCGATAGTACTGTATTTAGTTTATTGCTGGTTAGATTTGAATATCAGACAAGACAATTTTTAGAAATCTTTTATTTTACTGTTAAATTTACACAGATGAGACACTTCGCTTATTCGAAGGTGCTGCCACTATTGGCAGTACCTGGCGTTACTCATTTTTTTATAGATAGTGGAAGGTCGGTTATTATTGTTTCTACGAATCTTATGGCAGTTTTATTACAAAAAAACTTTTATAATTAAAACTTTCAATAAATTAAAACATCATTTTTATTAATAGTTGACTTCAAGTACTCTCCATAGAGGCACTTCGTTTCTTGTATACAGTAGAGTCTACGAGTGTGTCCTGTTGTCTCAACTAATCCATGTAAATTTATATCGACTAACGAAGAGATTTTTCTAGTAAAATTAGTAACCAGTATGCAATCGACTGTGGTCCTGGCTACTAAAGAAAAAAGTCAAAAATTTAATTTTTTCCATTTTGAAAACATTAAGCGAAGACAATTAGGAATGAGGAAAGTTTGATATCCTATCCTCATCAATGGAAGATGAGGATCAACGCATGAAATTCGAGAAGCTAGATTCTTCTCTAAACACACACTCAAATTTCAAGGACAGTATTTATTTTTTTAAGCGAAAACTCCGAACACAAGTATTGTCCGTCCACGAAAGCCGCGCCTAGCTAAGGTGGATGAGTCCAAACGCCAAAGGGAGAGTAGTTTATTAGATAAAAATTATTATAATATTAAGTTCTGTTAAATATACTATTTGTAACGTCGAAACTAATCATTTAGCATTCGACATTACAATAAACTTCCATTCAACTTCAGTTATCTTGCGTTCGAAAACATCCATGCGCGAAGCTGTCATCCCTATTTTGTCACTGGACTCGTTCAGTTAGCGCACGCGTACTTGTGTCGGTGGTCGCGGCTAAGCTAGACGGACAGTAATAATAATAATTATACTAAGAATATTAGCGCATCGTATTTATTTTCAGTGAAATTTAATAGTGATATTTCTGTTGCATCCGACTGAATTATTCGAAATTAATGCCAATTGGTTCTAGGAATAGCTATACTGTATAGCAGGAGTGGCAACTTGTTTGTCATTAAGATCGACTTTATAAGTTAACAATGAGTTCGCGATCTACCTTCGAAATTCTTCGTTTGATAGTGAGAGTAGAGATAGAAGCCCAAAATGACATTAGCCCAAAACGAGATATCCGGCAGCGGCGATGGTTTTTTTCCTTTTATTTTACTCATAAATCTCAAACAATACTTCACTTCAACTCTCACAACTGTCAATTCATAGGGGCGATGTTGGCGTCGTCAGCGAATTTAGAATTTTGTCTGCTGCTACCGGCTATTCTGTTTTGGAACATACTCAGCAATAAAGCGAAATTTTGGCTTTAGTTGTCTAGAGAAAGCACTATGCAGTAAGAGAGTCGTCCGATAACTTACGAAGATCGACTAGAATTTGTCACTGATCAATCGCGATCGACCTGTTGGCCACCCCTGCTGTATAGGGACTAACGGGATTTCAGGAAAAACGTTTCAAATTGTGAAACTGGATTCGTTTCTAAAATTCACTCGGAGAACCTTAGAAACGTGAAAACTTAGGGTCTCCAGTGGAGAACTTAAAATGTTTCCACGCCAACAATTCAGTCGAAGTCGAATATTCTCTGCCTAAGAATCAGAAAATCCGTCTAATCCACACAATGGATTTCTTTAGGTGGAATTCCTTTATAACACATTCACGTAGAAGTATAATCGATATTACGGAATAACTATCGTTAATGAATTATTAAAGAATTATATTGGTCTCTATTCAATTCCAGTGATATACAGCTCTATTTTGAATATTACTTTGATAAAATGCAATACAGTAATTATTTTATGCCCTATCCACCTGGTTAAGTACATACATATCATTCAAACTCTCTCATACCTTTATAGTCAGTTGATATGATTAACATTACATGGCCCCATCCTGTGAATAAATTTGAATTTTGGGAAAGTCATAATTTGATTCTCCAGATGGAAGTCTGGTATACCAGTATAAACAGAACTACAGATTGATGCCTGAACATCCCCTTATGTTTCAGTAAATAAATTTCGTCATTCCATGTTTATGTAGTAGTTTTAAAACTTTTAAATGAATTTATATCATTATAAACAGAACTACAGATTGATGCCTGAACATCCCCTTATGTTTCAGTAAATAAATTTCTTCATTCCATGTTTATGTACTAGTTTTAAAACTTTTAAATGAATTTATATCATTCTATTTTCATTCAAACGAATAGTGGTGTGTATTCGTCTTTTCCACCCGAAAGTTCCAGGTCCAAATAGATTTTTTAGGTGGGATTAGAGCCCGTCTTGTTAACAATAGTGAAGATTAACCCGGTATAACATTAAATTTAGTCAAATCGATTCAGTGGATTTTTTAGTGATTTTTTACACTATTTTAGCAAAAATCACTAAATATCGTATGTAGTCTGTGTGTCTGGAAAATTATGACATTTAAATTATCTTAAAGTACAAATTTTTTTTTTTATAATACTCACCTCTCTTTTCTATATATTTAAATGCATATTCTGATAAATTATCCACTTTAACTTACATATAAATAGATCTGTAAATTAAAATTGAAGATTACTGGTAAGAATCCATATTTCTTGCCAATAATTTTCAATTTTAATTTTTGTTGCTAGTGAAGATGTGTATATTGTCATCCATACATTGTTCTGCAATACATATTTTTCTTCAGTTGTAACTTTTAAAGATTCGAAATGTAACTAATGATAAAATGAAAAATTACTGCAATATTATACAAACACAAATTTATCTGAATGAAACGTATTCTTAATATTTATATACATATTCCACAGGAATATACAAAAACAATTTTCTCAGGATGTCTTACAATATACAGGGTTTTCTTCTCCTGAGGGAATTCACACAATATTTTTCTAATTTTTTTTTTTTTTTAATTTTTTCCACTTCTGCATTGTGCCCCTAAGTTGTCTTCTAGTGCTGTTGGCGTGATGCATTCGAACTGGCAGATTTTTTTTGTGAACATACTACATGCAGCACCATATCCTATAAATAATGATTTTGTTATGTTTCTACATGACTTTTTTTTTTGTAGAATATGCTGGTTTTCCTACCCCCAAAAAAAATAATTTCTCAAACTTTCTTTGGGGTTTTGGCACTGCAGACTAGTACAAAGTGCCTGGTTATAATCTTGTTTGGTTTTTTCTCTGATGTAACACAAAATCTACAGGTGGGGATGGTGATCAGATTTGGTACAACTGTATAAATTGATCTAAACATCAATAAAAATATGTTTGACATCGAAAAACTTTTATAGAAGACAATGAAAAACTTAGTGTACCTTTAGAAAATTCCAACTTGAGCACATCTTTTGCTATTATTCCTCTTTCAAAAGAACAAACTAACCAGGAAGTAAAATTAGAAAATTAATTCATCATCAATTATGGAATGTTCAACAGGTAAACGTCTTCATATTATAACACACACAATACAAAAATCACAAAATAAGGCAGATTAAAATTGCCACATTTTGTAAAATGTTTTTTTTTTTTCCTTTTGTCATTTGTGAATAATTCATAATTACAATTAAATAATTCCAATTAATGAGCTTACATAAGAAACTTATGACATTTAACTAATGGCTTATATCTTATTTCAAAAATAAATTATGCTTCGTGTAGAAAGAGCTGCATAAATGACAAAAGCCGTTCGAAATATCTTACAGATTATTAGCTGGAGAAGAGTTGTACAGGCAAACTCGATGCTGTGGCAAGTAGCATTTAAGCTTGATATTCGAATTACCATTCTTCTTGGCAAATGCAGAATTAAAATGAGTCTAGTTTATGATTGAAGCAATACATCTTAATAAAGAAAATGAAAGACAATCAGAATATTTTGCTAAATTAAAACATTTGTTAAAGATATGGGTAGATTTCTGTGTATATGAACCAGGAATTTCTTTTGATGAGCTATTTTTAATTTTGAAATATCTGGAAAATTAAATTTGATTTAGGGTATATATTTAGCTTGACTTATCCAACATTTATTATTTAAACATCTTACCATTTATTGACCCCATTATATTGATTGTTTAAATAACTGAACTAGTTGATTTACACCAATTTCTTTCCTCTTGTATCCTCTCAAAACAATCAAACATAAAGACATACTGAAAAACAATTATACAAAATTAAACATTAACAAAATAATAAAATTATAATGTACAAATTTAAAGAAACTGAAAATATTTACATATGGTGTGTGAATTTTAACCCAACGGGGTTTCTTATCTGGACGACAATACTGGAAGGTGAAGGCCATGCCTTCGTCATCTAACTCCCATTCTTTGATGCTATCCCAAGCAAATTCTATTACTTGAGACTGAAAACAAATTCATCACAAATAAACATCAACTATAAAAAAAGAGACATAAATAAAAACATTACGATTACCTCCATTGTACCATCATCTTTACACGCCTGAAGTTTAAAATTAGTTAATCCTACAGTGGCTACAACATGACCTTCTTTTCTTGCATCACATGCACAATGAGGAAATGATATTTCACCATAACCATCCAGTAACCTAACTAAACTTAAATACTAAAAAAATATTTTCATATTTAACTTTATAGAATTTTCTGAGCATTAAAAATCAAACTAAATTAATTACCTCGGACTTCCTCGAAGAATCTTGAAGAGCCTTAAGCTCGTATAATTTACTACCTGGCTTAACCTGGCCTTTGTTAACGTCATCAATTGCCTAAATTAATTAATCAACATATGAAAATCATTATGGATCAGTTTTGTATTAATTATAATAATTCCCGACCTGCCAGAAAAAAAAGGTTGCAGCCATGTTATCTTCGCTGAGTTCGATTTCGCGATCAAGAGTAAATAGCCATTTGCGGATTAGTAGACAAGTAGATGTAGCTGTGCTATAATTTTGAATGTATAAATTATGAGGAAATTCATTTGGTTGTAATTTTCGTTCTGTTGAAAATAAAAATTGAATATTTTATAAGTTTTATACTAAAAATCATTAAATCAAATTCAGATTCTGATTAATAGAATTTCATACCAAACCCATATTCTACTATTTCAAACAGAGCAAAATATTGCAAAATATCTTTGGACATTCCTATTTTTTCAACAACAGCCTAAAAATAAAAACAAAAATTTTAAGTTTTTTATAATAATATACATAAATTTGATTGATTAAACAGTTACCCACTTGATACACTTCTTCTGTTGAACTATTCTTTCGGACATTAACAACAACAGTTGTTCTATCAGGTAAAAGTACTTTTAAATCGACAGCAGCTGAACTACCACCCTATTAAAATGTAAAAAAATTAATTTGAAATTATAATGCATTGCAAATCATACAAACACACAGATTGAAGGCCAACTATATCACATATGCTGTTTCTATGAAATACATTCAAACAGTTTTTCATAATAATAATAATAATAATAATAATAATAACTGATAAAATGTAAAATATTACATTATTACAAGGACAAAACTTGAAAATTCACACACTAGAAATAGCAAGAAAGACAAAATGATACAATATTACTACCTTTATTAGTTTTTTTATTAATATCCTTAATAAAATTCATATAAAAAAATTGAAAAATAAAGTAAACTTACATTTTCGTCGTCTAAATCCGTAAGAAATTCTTGCATGATATCATTTTCGGCTATCACTCTAACAGCACAAACTGGTAAATAAAAAACGTTTCAAATTTTCAAAATGTGAGATGATAAAATAACAGAAATTTATTAATCAGGATACAGGTACTGTTCAAGTTACAAATTTAATTCATAAGTTTTGTTCGTAACTTAGACACTACTGTTATTTTTGCCTCCAACAGTACTGAAATAATTTTATATACTTTTTTTACAAATTAGGTTTAATTTGTCGAATTGTGAAGTTAGTTTTATTAAGCCACAATCATCATCATCAAAATCATTATTTAAGCTTATTATTTCTTTTTTCTTTTACCAAAAGATATTTGTGAATAATTAAATGCTTGTCAGAAATACTTAAGCAGTATTGGATACAATTTTTATTATATATGAAAGAAAGATCTAGTTTTCTGAAATTTATTTTATTTAAATATTATGCTATTGAATTTCCTGTTTTCTTTTACTCGATAAAAATGAAATAACTTTGAATTTCGTTGTGAATAATAATAGTAAATACACCCCTGTTAGTTTTCTTCATAATAGTAGGGTTATAATCATTAAAAGATAAACTCTCTTAAAAAAAGTAGTAAATACACCCCTGTTAGTTTTCTTCATAATAGTAGGGTTATAATCATTAAAAGATATAAAACTCTCTTAAAAATCAGCATAGTTTACTCATTACATTAATCCATTTAAACAAATATTTGACATTCTTTATGCATACATTTAAAAGTAATAAACATACATAATTTAAATTGTGAATTTAACGTAATTCTACTTCCCTAATCATCTTGTCTTGAATTTAGAAAAATAAATTTCTTAGGGATTTGAGCAATTTGTTTTACTGCTAACCACTTTTTATAATTATATCAAAAAAATTAATTTATATGAAAAATTTTATAAGAAGGAATTATAAATTATGAAAACATTTAACGTCTGAATATCTTCAATTCAATTTCTACTTCCTTATAAAAGTACATGTTACATCAAAAATACTTTTCTTTGATAAGGATGCAGAAAATATATTAAAAATAATCAAAAATAAATTATTATTTTAAACATGTTTTTATAAATTTTCTGTCAATATCAATAAAAGAAATAATTAAATAATAATCAAATATAATTCTAAAAATTATTTACTGTAAAATAGATTGTATAAAAAATAAGATTGGATAATTAATGAAACTAATTTATTTTAAAAGTAAATGCAATTAAAAAATTTATATATCCAATAATAAGCATTAAAATAAAATATTTTTATAAATATAAAGAAAATTTAAAAGTTTGAATAGTTTATTAATAAAAACACAACACAAAAGCTTTTGTGTTGTGTTTTTATTAACTAAAGTAAGAAGTGTACATTAGTTTATTAATAGTTTACAGGTTTATAAATGATGTGGTTAAATAATTTTAAGTAATCTAATTTGGATGAAACTTTTTTGGTCGCAGCAAAAAATGATTGACTTTTAAACTTTTCTCTTACTAATTATATTATTAAAATGAGTATATCATTTCAAACAAGGAATTAATAAATTAGTCAAATTTATGAATAAATAAGACATTCTTAAAAACTATTTTAATTTAACTTGTTTTGGTGTTCTAATTGTAAAACTATTGCAACATGTTATAATTGGCTTGATTCAATGACAAACAATAATTGATTCTAACTCTTTCTCATAAGTTCAACAGATTAAAAATGAGTTAATTCATAAGTGAAATGATTTTTATCATAATTCAATATGAAGTTACAGCAAATTTTCATTATATTTAGCATAAAATAAAAAAACTATGTGGTTATTTATTAGTTCTATAGTATATTTCAATTATCCAGAATACAAATTAACCATGATTAATCTGCAATCCGGAAGTGATGTTTAATTATAGATGTTTTATCTTAAAATGTGATATTTGAAAGATTTTTAAAGATACTGGATTCATTTCTTTATTATATCTTAAATTATTGGCAATTCAAATTAAAATTACAAATATTGCAATAATTTTTTGCTGCAAATAAATAAATTTCTTGCTTCCTTTATCAATAAATAATAAAACATTTGAATATGTGTGTGTATATAATTTATTTATTTTTTTGTATTAAATGCATATTTTTTGTAATTCTGATTTTTTTTTTGAGTATTTTGTGGGTTATCTGGGAAAATTAATTTCCCTATTACTCCAGTTAATGGGAAAACTACTGTATTTTCTAAATTACAATTATTTGATTTATATTTAATCATCATATAACATTATTCAATAAATAAAAAGTTTAATTATTTTTTAATCATATTTTAATAATTTCATTATAATAATTTGTTTATGTAATTAATTGTTATAAAAATTACTAATAAATATTTGGTTTTTATATACAGTAATATGTATTTTAAAATTTGTGCAATTAAACAGCTTAAAGTCTCTATCTAAAACAATCACAAAATTTTTATGACTATTTTTTTAAAAAGTTTCATGTGATAAGCTGAAATTTGATATAGTATATATTAATATAAACATTTTATAAAACATATTTAAATTTTTTATATGACTGAAGTAAATATAGTACTTAAGCATGCTTATTATTTCTGTCACTGAACAATTACTGTTAATTAACAAAATGAAAAATATATAGGTTATTCTTAAGGTTATGCAAGATTTGCCTTAAATAAATCCAAATGTACATGAAAAACCACTAAAAATAAATTTTATATCAAGGAAATATATATTAGTAAAATAAGCAAATTCACATGGAAGAATAAATATAGACGCATATATAAATAACTTCTTTGCACAATTTTGTTCTATA
>AYEL01051392.1:0-10012 GCA_000484575.1 Olivierus martensii | reverse complement strand
AGATGTTGTTAGGTTTGCCTGCCGTATATCCCTTTTATGTTCGTATAAAAGGGATACGGCATACGGCAGGCAAACCTAACAACATCTTTAGCCTTAGAAGCATACAACAGAGACTTAACCATATTATGGGATGAGGCAAAAGTCATTAAACCGGTGCAACATAGAACAAAACCTATTATCGCTGAAATGCTGGAAATAATAATAAGAAGAAGAAACAAGGAAGACCTAATAAATGATAGAAATTCTTGGGAACTACCAGACCCGTGGTTATATGCCCACAGCATAAATGAACTCTAATTGAGCATCAATGAACTTTAATTGTGTATAATCTGTTGTGAACTTTAATTGTGTATGTTTAATTGTGTATTATCTGTTACACAATTTTAATTTTATTTATCATGTATTTTACTTTTATTATCATTTATTATTGTTATTTTACAGTTTTAACACATTTATATTTGTTAATTATAGTTACATTGTGTTATAATGTATCTTCGTTACCATAGCAACGAAGTTGTTTTATTCCTTTGTAAGAATTTTAATTTCGAATTCTTAAAAGAATGCCTGAAGATGGCTACATAGCCGAAAACGTTTGCGTTTTAACTAATAAAAATATTTATCTCAGCTGCAATTCAGTGCTATTTATGTTCTTTTATTTTAAAGTTTATAAGAGTATAAGCAGTTTTTTCGTCTACAAGTATGATTTTTCTGTACATTTTGAAAAATATTATTGCTCTCATTATTCAGTAAATTTTCTTCTGAATAACTTTAATTTAAAGTTGTTAAGGAGAAATTTTGGAGTTCGACTGGTCAGTATTACCATATCCAGCATCCTCTTCAGATCTTGTGACATCTGATTATCACCTATTTAGATCATTACAAAATGCATTAAATGGAAAAAAACTCAATAACAATGAAGAAATCAGTTTCCCATTTTATAAGCAATTAATGAATGCATTAATTGGCTATAAAATGGGAAACTGTCATTAATAACAATGGTGATTATATAATTAATTAAATGTAAGCCTGTTTTTTTAACGAATAAAAATTTTTTAATACAATCAAAATTATTTATGTTACAATCCAATCTTAATTCTTCTGGAAAGCTTTAACATCAATATGTAAAATTTTCTAATACTCAAGAAGTGGCAATAATTTTCATGAACCAATTGGAAATTTTTATGTAGGAATTAATGGGAAATGAGTTTTCGGTTTGTGAATTTTCACCTAATGAATAGTTTTTAAGATTTGAGTTACCTTTATAAATCAAGAAATAGTTGTATCAGAAAAATTTAATAATTAGCTCAAAATACATGGTGATTCAAAAAAATTGTGCTAAAATTTACAGACTTGCAGAGGATAAAATTCCAAGTAAAAAGTCTAGTACAAAGATAAAATAATAAAACTAATAAAACTGCTTTACTTCTATTAACTAAGTTAAAATAACAGCACATTAAGCAGTGGAAAAACATTGTAGTTTTTTGTTCTTGTTCTACAATAAACTACGATGTTTTTCCACTGCTTAATGTGCTGTTATTTTAAACTTAGTAAAAAGTCTAGTTGCGTTTTTTGATTTGAGGCTCCATTTAAAAGATATAACACTGAAAGTTTGTGATGTCATTTCTAATTCAGTAAAAAAATATTTTTTAAATATATTTATATGCATTTTTAAAATTATCAATAAATTTTAACTACTTAAAAAGTATCTCTAAAAATTTAGAGTATCAAGAACAGATTGTTTATTAAATTAGCAACCAATTATTTAAATGAAATTCAATTGTTTCACAAATGTAGAATTCATTTTTGAACATTAAATTGCTAACTCTTCCTGGTTTGGTAGTTGTTTATTGCTTACTGCAATCTTTTTGAGAGTGTTATGAATCACTGTTCTTATGCAGAATTGGTGGATATGCATCTCATTTATAGATGCATCATTGGGAATAGTAGATCAGTGTAACATCTGTACAGGAGAACTTTTCCACAATGCAGATGTCTGTCCAGAATTATTTTTGCAACTATCAAACATTACAACACAAACTTACAATCCAAATTTCAAGGGAATTTTAATTCAAATGAACCTAATAAACTTGCCAAATTTAACCCTTGAGACACATAACGGAATTTTAATTCAAAATAATTTTAGAATAATTATACAAATTACTAAGCCAACGAGTGGCGCCATCTATTAATTACTAATTAAACTAGAATTTTAACTAATTTATCTGAAGATGAAAAAATCTGCCTCAGCCCAGGGGATCGAACCGGGGTCCTTTTGGGCTACCGTCCCAATGTCATTCCACTAGACCACCGAGGCCTACGAGCAGATTGATATATAACTGCCTGAAGAATCAATCCACTCGTTGGCCTCGGTGGTCTAGTGGTATGACATTGGGACGGTAGCCCAAAAGGACCCCGGTTCGATCCCCTGGGCTGAGGCAGATTTTTTCATCTTCAGGTAAATTAGTTAAAATTCTAGTTTAATTAGTAATTAATAGATGGCGCCACTTGTTGGCTTAGTAATTATTCTAAAATTATTTCGAATTAAAATTCCGTTATATGTCTCAAGGGTTAAATTTGACAAGTTTATTAGGTTCATTTGAACTATCAAACATTTCATCTAACATTATTAATTAATTAAAGTTGTATTACTTTACAGTTTTGTTAATTTAAGCCAATAAACTTAATTTTTGCAATGTTTCTTATCTTTTATGTATTAAAACGGAAATGACATCACAAAACTTTCAAGCAGTATATCTTTTAAATAGAGCCTCAAATCAAAAACTGCAACTAGACTTTTTTACTCAGAATCTTGTCCTCTACAAGTCCATAAAGTTTGACAATCTTTTTGAATCTCCCTATATACTAAGGAAATATGCAAAAATTTGAATATCTACCATTTTTAAATAATTGAAGTTGATGGCTAAATGATAGTGTTGAGAGAAACTTTTAATCAAATTTCGTGAAAATTTGTTAATTAATTCAAAAGTAATTAGTGGAACTGACCAATAACAGAGAGCATGGTAATCTTATAAACTTTATTTTCATTTGAAAAATAAGGTGATCATAACTACACAAATCTTCAATTCATATATTTGTTTCTAATTGGTCTGTTCAATTTTTTCTATAGTATCATCATCTCATATTTTCTTATTTCTCTAAAACTATAAAATCCACCAAAAACTTCCAATAATTGTTTGAAATAAGAAAATATAATTTGTTTACATGCTTTAATTATGTTATTGTTGATGAAATTGAAATACCACTTGGTGAAAATTAAAATGAAATATCTTGCAAACTGAGTCTTCTAGGAAATTGCTGATTTCAAATGTACAGTCTATTTTCATATTTTAATATTAAAAATTTCTTATTGTTGCTTAGTATTGAAAAGTATACTAGTAATAGAAAAGTAAATATAATTAGTAAGTTCTTAGTAGAAAAGTAATTGGTAATTAGTAAGAAATAATAATGTACTTATTTATGAAATTATAAATCAGATATAATTTTCCCCTTATAGAATGACTGTATATGTAAAAAGATAAGCTCTAGTTCAAAATGGAATAATATATTTCACTTTGAACTAGAGCTCTGATGTTCGGCTGACGATGACTTACTGAAGTCGAAAGTACTTCCGTAATAAATTATCTCTCTCTTTTTCCACTTCGAAAAAAGGCTTATTTATTTATTGTTGAACTAGAGCTTATCTTTTTACACATACAGTTATAAACCAGTTAATTTGTATATATTTATTCTAAAGAAAGAATATATTGAAAACATTTGTGATTAAAAATAATTTTATGTTATTTTTTTGATATAATATTTGTTTTTATCTTAATTAAATCATAAATTTTGTTAATTTTTTAAGTTTTTGCAAATTAATTACATTTTGTTGTTATTTTTTTATAGAATTAAAAAACAATTTTTTAAATGCTTCTGAAGATATTTTGTCTTCTGATACTAAAAGTGATCCAATTGAATTCATCAAGTTAGGTGAATGTCCAAATATTCAATCATGGGAAAATGAAATTTGTTCTGATGAATGTAAAACAGATAAAGATTGTGTTGGTCCACAAAAATGTTGCAAGAATGCTTGTGGAGCTTTTGTTTGCAAAGATCCAGTTGGTAAGATATAAAGCAAATTATATATATAAATATATGTGTATTATATAAATATATACAAAAGTGGATTTTGCCTTAAGGAGGCTTGAAGCATGAGAGATTTTTGGGGCCCTATTAAAATAATTTTTTTAGAGAATCAATTCTTTTATTTTTAAAAAAATACATACAAGTATATAACAAAATCGAAAAATAATAACTTTTTTTTATAATTTAACATTGTTCAATACAAGCTTTAAAGCTAAATAAGGGGCTCCTTGAGTTGTGGGGCCTGAGGAGACAGCTTCCACCAACTACGCAAAAATCTGCCACTGAATATATATTTATATAAGGCATGTTCAAATGAAATCCCTTTACTATTATTGTGGTCTGTAAAGGGGCTCATAAGTATAATAATGTGATTAAAATGTGCCATGTAAACTTTGTCAAATGTACCCCTGGTATGAATGTACTGAAAACGTTAGCTAGTAAATAAAGTATAGTTTTTTTAAGAGTTTCACAACTGTGAAAAGTGCTATTACTTAGTTATATTTTTATAGGACCATTTATCTGAAATGTTTAGGATCTAAGGTTTTTTTTAGATAAGCGAGTTTTCTTGAATTTGGAGCACTTCACCTAAAATCTTAGTAATAATAATTACTAAAGAAAATCTTTTATATGTGCAAAAAATTAAAATACATGTATGAACAATAATAATGACTGTAGCTTCACACAATTTTTTGTAAAGAAATGATATAGATTCCATAAAAGAAAATCAAATATCAAAAAGATGAATTTGAAAAGTAAGAATATTTGTATGGATAGGATGCCAGAACTTCAAGAGATACAAATTTTGAGAAAGGTTGTAATATTTAAATATTGAATAAGAGAATCAGTTATAAATAATCATGATGATGATTTGAACTATATATTCCTATTATTGATTTAGTATTATAGGAAATATTAAGATATTGCTTATACCAATAAGAACAATTATAGTAAACTAACTATTGAATTTATTCAAAAATAAAAATTAAAACCAGCAAAAAATAGTAGAATCAGTTTGAAATATATATCATTGGGAAGAATGTTGTTAAGATAAGTACTATAAATCAGCGCTGCCCAACCAGTCGATCGCAAGCTACCAGTTGCTCTTGACAAGCTTTTCAGTCGATCGCAAGCCTCCAACCATCTTCTGATCAACTTGCTTGTTAAACTTCAATTTTACAATACTGTACATAGTAAAGGTGTTAAAATACTTTAAAGCACTAACAAGCAGTCCTAAAAACTTTTAAAAACACTTTTAATTAGAGTAACATTTTTGGCAATTAAATTCCATCTTCAACTTATACAATACGTTTAAATTTTAAGAACAAATAACACTCAGAACAAATCATTATAAGATTGGTATTAATTCTAGAACAGAGAACATATTTTTAAATTCAAAAAACATCAGAATTTAAGAATCATTTTTTACTTTTTCTATAAATATAAGGTTTTGTAAGGAATGTAAAATAAGTAAAAATTAAAAATTATAAAGTAAGATTTAACAGTAAAAATTTTTAACATAAACACAGCTCTAGAATATCGATCGTGATTACTTTCCCTTCAATACTAGTTAACTCCGTCTTTCTATGTGACTCTTCTTAAAGCATATTTCCGGGCATTTGAAACGCTATCCTTTTGCTTATCATTTATAATCATCCCCTGCCTGCTTCCCTCAAAAATTTGCAATTCTTCAGCTACCTTAAGCTCTTTTGTGTCATAAATCTGTTTAACTATTTTAGCTTCTTCCCAGTCCACTTCAATATTGTTCTCGTATGCTCTTTTTGCTAGAGCTGTAGTCAAGTTTCCCTTCTTAATGTCTCTCTTATGCTCTGCGATTCTATCCCCGAAATTCCTGGTTGTTGCACCAAAGTGACGGCCACAGTATGCCAAACTTCTCTTTGATAAAATAACATTTTGTCAAAAAGAAGTTTGGCACACTGTTGCACCACCAATCAATCCAAATTATATTTCAGCTTGTTATAATCATCTCAATAAATGTTAAATAAATATGGAATTTTTTAACCCCAGATGGTATTGTGAGATGACAGGGGAAATTTGGTTGATACTACCTTCTAAAGGAAGAAATGATAACTAAATTGGATACTTCATCTTATGGAAGTAATATGAAAAGTATTGTATTGCTTCCTGTGGAAGGGAATCAATTAATTTCTCTTGTAGATGAATACATTTTGCTCTCTATCTTTATCATGACTATTATATTGAAAAAATAGACATGAAAAAGTTATATTTTATTATTATTTTTAAATATATAAGAACATTAAAAGAATAATATTTAAAATATTAGTTCAGTCAGCATTTTTAAAACATTTATTCAATAAGCTAAGGATTAATTAATTAACAATACTTATTAATTTATTGCGATTTACAAGAGCTAAAATTTGATAGTCATGTGTTATCTGATTCTGGTGTCGCGCGTGTATTTCTAATGGCGTGTAATATTGTACCACAACGTAACTTTAGATAGGATAAATAAGAAAAATTTCTAAAAGATACATTTTGAGTAGTACTTTTATTTCCCATTTTAGATATTACTGGGTTCTAGGAGTCGATTTTTCCGATTTCCCAAGAAAAGTTTGTCGGGATTCGGGAACAGGAAAATGAAAAAAATTCCCGGGAACGGGCGGGAAGAAATTCTCACCCGGAAACACTAGACCCCAGTATCAAAATATATAGTGTTTAATATACCGTCAACTTTTCTCTTAAAGAAAAAACAAATTACTTTATCATTAACAGTAAAGAAAAAAATGAATTTTTGAATGTTTATCCTCATAATTTGTATATTATACATCTGATAAATAAAATTCATAAAACAAAAAATATTTCTTTTTGGTTGGAAATTTTTGCAAAATATACATAAAAGCATATCAGAGAACATGACAAAATTAGAATGAGGTTAAATTTAAATAATATATGATTAATAGCTATCGAAATTTGAGTGTGCTTCTGGAGGTCATATTTTATTGCCCTTGTTCGCAAGCCACTCCCACTGACGCACCACCTCCAAATGACCTTGGACTACCTCTGTTTACAAAAGCTACCTCTCTACAAATGAAACAGGAACCGCATTTGTTTTGATGTTGGGAAAAGATTTAGGGCTGTCTGAAATGCAATCTCTTATGTTTACATAATTTTGATAAGGAGGTATCAAATTACATAATTTATTAAAAAACAACATAACATAGGAAAATGATTTTTTTGCATTATAGAGTAGAGACTTGACAGAAATAAAAACTTTAATTTAATCAGAAGATGTAGATTAAAAAATAGCAAAAATTTATTAATAAAAATGCAAGATCACAGCCCGCATGAAACACGACACCACTGCCAGGTTATATGGAATAAACATACCTTAATTTAAAAAAACTAAGGTGTGTTTATCATTTAGTTTGCATTAATAACAATCAAATGATTAAAAAATTTACTTGAAGGTAATAAATTTATTCAAAGATAATCTGTTGCTAAATTACTGTAAATACTTGTATAAAGCTTACCTCTGGATTGGATTTAAAAATTGTATATATTCCAGTCTCCGACTTTCAAGTATTAGAACAATGATATTCATTAAAATAAGTTGATAATTTATTTTTAATTTTAAAATTTTCTAAATCTAATTCATTATTGAAATAGTCATTTAGACAAAATTCCAAACTTAATGGCATCAAAATGTTGTGACACAATGCCAAAAGAAAGCTGCTGGATAGAGAACAGGACACAATTGTAATGTATTACATCTACATTATCATTTTATTGGTGTTCATTCAACTGAAAATACAAAAATAGAAATCATATTAAAAGTTTGTCATTTCTGAATCTCATCAAAAATATTTAAAAAATATTAGGTAGGAGTGAAAAGCTGACTAGTCATGATCACTATGAACAAAAATATGTTGTTTAAAAATTGAATGTAAAATAATTATCCTGTATTTTCTAAATGACCAGAACTATCAGAAAATATATAAATTATCAATTATAAATCTCAATACTACATTTGCTACATTTAATTTAAAATTGAGGATATGAATAGTAGTGATTGCCATGTTTACTCTCTAAGAAAGATCAGCCTACACATTTCTGATCTTATTTGTGAAGCTCCCAATAAATTATTATTGAATGTATATAAATATGAACATTCATCCACATTCTATTATCTATTATCAAAAATCCATGGATGTGGATGAATGCAAAAATGCATTCATCCACATCCATGCATTTTTGATAATAGAATTGAAAAGAAAAAGTATCATTTAGAAATATAGCTGATGCTGGTGTTACCATAGGATTCATTAATAGTGCAAAGAGGACATATGATTGCTTAATGTATTTTTGATCATATTTGATAGTTTTATATTTTTGTAGGTATTTAAATATTTATGGCTTTAATATCCAAATATTTTTCATAAAATTCAAGAGCCAATAAATTTTTTCAGGGGAATGAGATTGAATTCAGTGGTGTTCAACTTTTTTTACTATGTGAGCTACTTTTTTATACTAAGTAATTTGGCAGTCTACTCTCTTATATAGATCACGTTCCCCCAACCTGATATCTGATTATGCACAACTATGCAGTTAAATGCACTTACTCACTTTGGAGGAACCATTCTCCCAGCCCTAAAAACTTTACTTGTGTATTTAAAAATTTATTATTTTTAATTATTTTAATTCAACAAATAAAACAAATATATTGGAATAAAATATTTATTTCATTATTTTGGAAAACCAAAATTAGAAAAAACAACAGATTGATTACAAACTCATAAGTTATAGGAAATGTTGATTGATTAAAAAAAAAAAAAATTCATGAAATTTGGCATTGTTTGGAGTTTGCAATATTTTCATAGTCAGATTGCTATGAAGAGATTGCCAATTGCAGACAATCATCCAAATGATCATTTGCAATTTTAGTTTGATTTTTTTTTATGATGTTCATATTTGAAAAAGTGGATTCTGACAAGTATGTCAATCTGAAACATGACAGAATTTTTTGCACAGTATTAGTTAATAATGAAACTTTTCATGATATTTTATATACTTCCAAATGATAAAATTATTAATTTACTATTTTAATGAAAAATAAATAAACAATAGCAATATACTTCAAGACAATTAAAAAATAATACAAAATAATGATAAATTATGTTTTCTGTTTAAATTAAATTTGTAAGGAGGAATAAACGAGATTGACCAAAAATTGCTCTGCGATTGATGGATTGAACACCGCTGGTATAACCTAGAGAGAGAGGTCAAAAAAGAGTAAAGGCTCTTTGTTAATAATGTAAACATATATTGAAACTGTTATATATTATAAAACAAACAAATGTGATTTTAAATTTTGGCTTTTATTCACACATTAGAATTCCTTCAAAAATTCTCCATACTTAACAAAATTCCTACGTGTTGCGAATTTTTTGCATACCTGTAACACTGATTTGAAAAATTATAGATTAAAAATTGAATTATAAAATTAAATTCTAGAATCAAAGTAGTTTAAGCATGAAAAGCTATTCTTTTTGAAGTTTTGACTAATAGTTATATATCATTATTAGTATTTGTGTTAAAATGATTAAGCAAAAAGTATCTGTTGCACCTAACCCTTGATTTACATAGTAGATTGGTTCTGCAAAAGTATTGTGTAAATCAAAATTGCATAAATGGAAACTAATATTTATATAGAAAATCAAGGGATAGGTTCCATAACACTCAATTAAATTATTTGTATTTTATTTAAAATAAATTAATACTAATTTTATATAGATACAGTCGGACCTCCATATATCGAATTTGAAGGTATCTTAGAAAAATTTTGATATATACAGGGCTCGACAAACCCGGTAGCCAAGTAGCCAATTGCTAC
>AYEL01051391.1:0-31320 GCA_000484575.1 Olivierus martensii | reverse complement strand
ATAAAAAATATTTAATAATTTTTATATTATAATGAAATATTATAAATTATAACAAAATTAATTATTTTTAAACCGTGAAAATTTGACTACCAGATGGCAGTATCATCGTCGTAATGACAAAGTTTACGAGGAAAAAATAAAAACTATAATAATAGTAATAAAAATTAAGATATCGTAAAAGTCGCATAAATGATATTTAAGCGAGTGTTAATATTATTTAAACCTTAATTATTCTAATTAAAGACGAGAAAAATAAACAATATTAAAAAAGTAAAAACGAATTGCTTGCATTTACAATTTTACTAATTAATAGTCTATTAGATGATTTGGTTTGGGAAACGGTTTAAACGACGGCAATTAAGAGTAACGACTGGACGAGTTTCTCGATTCAGCTAGCAGCCATTCCATCGTTCGACTCAGGTCACGGCCATTGGTGCAGGCGCAGAAGAGAGCAGCAGCCATTGACCCTGGCACTGAGCGAGTTGGCACTGTGCCAAGGTCTAGAAGCGAACGTCCTTGTCTGCAGTTCCTTTTCTTCTCGCATCTGTCTTGTTTCCTTTCATCCGCGCCTTCACCGCAACCAAATATTTTTCCCGAATTCCGACCGTTACAAATTTCGGATTAAATAATAACGATAATTAATGATAATAATCATATATTACTATTACCAATAAATGCACTGTCGTGTATAACGCAAACCGATATGTTTCTTGCACGTCGTGTTTTTAAAAATGTTCTTTGCGTAAAATCGATAAAATCCGGTAATGTCGTCGTTTGTAATCTGCTGCAGAAACAAAAAGTAAGGATTCCATACGTTTTCTTCTTATGTGTAGAAGCGTATGCAGTTACGAGCTACTCGCACATCGTAAAGTTATGCTTGTTAGGTGCGTTACGTTTTTTATGCAAGTGATAGTTAATTATGCCGGTTTTTAATGTGTCGCGTGTGCTTATGCTTGTGTATATGAGATCATTGGTTTCTCCAATGAAAGAAACAAACAATCCCATGACTCTAATGCCAGAGGCGTCGTTTTTACTGCGCATGTCATTTTTCGAGACCGTGAGTCACTTTGCGAAAAGATCTGTCCTCTCTTGTTGCGTCACGTGTTTGGTACAGTCCGTGAATCCAGCACAGTAATAGGTTGTCGGTCAAACAAAGAGGTCGCTAGTTCGTTCGTGCCTACATTTACTGCCCTTCTTTGACAATCAGCGATTTTCTGACTGGATGACCTTCTTTTGCATCATCATTAACATCATTACCACAGGTAAGACCAGTTTTTCTTTTCCCTTTCTATATTCTCAAGTCGTAAGAAATTATGTTTTAACCGAACATCCCACGTAAAAATTTGCATCTCTTAAATTCTGGTTCGGCTACAAGCACCAAATGGAAAGTTTGCAATCTTGTAAAGCAATAATTTTATAACGAATAATGTGATTAATTTTTTTTATTTTAAATCGAAAATTTAATTCAATTTCTTAATGAAACAATTTTGTAGAGGTTATCGCGTATAAAATAACTAAAATAATCAAAATATCGTGTTTTGTTGCCAACAAACTTCATAAAGATTTGTGTATATACAATTATATATTCTGTACGCGTATAAATTTATTTATTTATTTATTTATCAGTGTCGATGGTTGCAAAGTTCAATTTAAGGCGATATAAAAAAAAGAAAAACAAATTGTGTACGTAAACATAATTTACAATTGGAATAAATCGATGTTAGACTTAGTAAAATAACAAAATCTTAGACATCTCGCATTCTCAAGTTCACTGACATTCAATGATAAGAAATGAAAAAAAAAATCGATTTCCTGGACGCCTGAAAATGTATCTTCACTGCACGAGTATCCTTATCTGCAGAGAAATTATCATTGCAGGGACTCGAACGTTCAGGTGAACGTCACCTGATAGTCGCCAGTATTATGCATACTTTTAATGTTTTGGCGCCAAGCTATGAAGTAAAACGTGAGCTATGGCGCCCGTCTGTCTTATTATTGCGTGGCGAAAAGCCCAGACGTCGTCATCTCGCGAAAAACCCATGACTATACTGTACTGTTTTACAGTAAACATCAAATTTTTTTTTTTTTTTGTCGTACTACCTTCGTATACGGTAACGAACCACTTTACTCTCTCTATCTCTTTCCTTTTTCTAAGTAACTTTCGGCACAACTTACGCAATACTTAATATAAATTACTGCATATTAATGCTTTTAATCGAATTTACGCTGTTTTTGTTCCATCTTTTCAATTACAAAAATCCCATTAGAATAATGAACAACTTTCTTTGCGCCCCATCGACAAATCAAACCAATTGAAAGAAGATTGGATTTTTTGGATAACAAGGTCTTGCAAATCACTTACTAAGAATAGGAAATTGCATTCTACAGCAAAACAGCCAGGCCTGGAAGCAAAGTCTTATCGTTAAAAGGTTTCAACCGGAAATAAAGAATGTGCCATAAAATGAAATAGAATGGAAGATGTTAGATGAGGTGGATGCTATCATAAATGTTTGCCTTTATATTCCGAATATATTTCTGTATAACACTTTTATAATCTAAGGCGATGGATGTTTCGAGAATGATTTTTTTTTTTATTTACTTATTTCTATAACCGCGTTAGTGGTCCCGACCGAAAGAATATTTTTTTCGGTAATTAAAAAAGTTGCACTGGGAAAGAACAAGCATTAAAAACTCTGTTGGATTATATCGATTGGTTACGATTCTAGAGTTCACTTTTTGTCTCGATTTTCTTAAATGCTTTCGGCGATCACGTTTCCCAACAGAAACAAATCCCTTCGATGTAACTTTTACGAATTTCGTCGAAATTTTTAGTCGAATTAATTAATTAATTAATTAATTAACTGCTTAAACGTCATTTGCGTAAAATCGATTCGTATTTTAACATTAACAGTAAAGAAAATTCGTCTTATACAAAGATAAAATTTGCAAGATGATCAATCTTTCTAGCTAGGCAAACACTTAAAAGCGTTAATCGATGTTGGATCATCAATTACTATTAATAAATTATCATCCACGTGGCAATTTTGACGGTCTTCTCCTTCGGTTTTATTGCAAGAATAACAGTTTTAAGTACAGATCAAAAATAACGTAACCATTCCGTGAAAATGCGCTTCTTCTCGTCCAGAAATGGTAGACTAATTCCATTAAATTAACATTTACCGAACAATGGTGGACAGTGATTAATGTGTACAGATTTAGATTAAACCATTCCACTCTGGCATCCGACAGGAAGACACCAAATCGCATTCTGTTTGACCAATCAGAAGCTTCGACTCTTCTCTTAGCTTCCCCCTAACAGAAGATAGCTAAGAGAAGAATGCGTTAAGCCCATTTATAATTTATATCTGCTTGTTGCGACCCACCATATGCTGATCTATCTTAATTTATTTTTCTCCGATGATGCTTCTGATATTAAGTGATTTGTCAAACAAAATTCTCTAGTATACAAATTAGTTTAAACATACGACCATTTTAAATTATAGCCGGCAGGCAAATAACATATACAAATATTACGCGAATGTCTTTAATTTCTGATAATTCCGAAATCTAATTTATGGGTTTTAATTTAATTTTATCCGAAAACGAACGGATTCTCTTCATAAAGCAGATACTATAGTCTGATTTAAAATTATTTAAAATCCTCTTTAACGATCGATAAAATTTTAATACGCGAAATTACTTAGAGAAATGAAACGAGTCGAGAGTTTTAAACGCAACTGGCGACTCTTTTTTTATTTTTTATTTTTTCTACAGTGTACCATATAATGGTAATGCAAACAGAAACTATATTCAGTGTGGATGAATTAGATTGTCTTCTTACCAATACAATTTTCCCCCCTCTCTTTTTGCGTGTCATTCGATCCTTGGCACATTACGGCTTTGTATCCACTGTAGTCTCTTAGTCACGTAAATTGTTTTACCAATCGAACAGCATGCTATGGCAGTATCTCCACGCTTGCTTTATATTAAAGTAGTTTGGGACTGTAAAGCGGGAGAATGCTTTTATAAAGCCAGTTTTAAAATGAAATCCGAGAATCCACTCTGCTCCTCCAAATGGAATGATTATGGACTAAACTTGATCTCGCGTTCAAATAATATATATATATATATATTTCATTGGATAAGATTTCTATTGCAATATAGAAATCTTTTGCATAAAATGCTCCATTTTGATATAAATTTATGGCTTTGGATTCGCGTATGTATTACGATAATATAAGACATATTTTTATTTACTAGCACGCTGTTTGTTTTTAACGAGTTTGTTGTTGTTTGTAGCATGATAAAATGCATAAACACGTTCTGTAAAATATTCTAAATAGTTTCTAGTGCAAAATTAGTCACGCTTTCGTATATAACCAGTCATTTTTTACAGTAAAAATTGCATATTTTTTTAGAATTTTTTCTACATGATAGATGCATTAATAATACTTCCAAAGAAAAGTAAAAAATACGATACTATAAGTGAATCACGTAGCATCTATCTACTTTCATGACATGTGATGTTATAGGATTAAAAAGTATGGATGCAGTGTATTCTTTTCAACGCTAATGCACCTCTTACCCGGCATTCCTTGAACGAGCACAGTCATTCGTCATGTCTGCTTCGGACAACGACCTTGAACCACTTCAGTCCATTCATTCGGATCGATACAACGACGTGGAGGTCGCTTACACCGAACTGATGCAGAGAATATTCCAGTTTGGATCGATAAATTTTCTAATTCTAAAACAATTTCGAATATTCACAAGAAAATAATCGATTTTATAATCATGGCATTTTAATAACAGAAAGAAGGAGACATTCGATTACTTTCTAATAAAAATGAGTCGTTATTAAAAGAGTTTAATTTCGATCCGAAATGTAACGCGATGAATCGGTATCGTTTTTCAAACTTTATTAATCAGAAAAAAAAATTCTAGATTCAGTTTTATTGCCATCTTAATATTTCAGTAAAATTTTATATGTATACAGTACATCAAAAGCGAGAAATATTTTCCTTTCTTAACATCGCTTATGCTGATATATCGTGACAAAATTGAGTGATTATTGATAGAAATTTTATGGAATATTTTTTTTTTTGGAACCATATTTTCCTTTCTTAACATCGCTTATGCTGATATATCGTGACAAAATTGAGTGATTATTAGAAATTTTATGGAATATTTTTTTTTTGGAACCAAAAAAAAAATATTCGACTTGGAATTTTTGCTTTTAAAACATTTTTATTTTTATTTTAATATTTTTAAAGGGAAAAAAAATGGTTGTTTTCCCCATTTGTTTTTTCTTTAGTAACCGTATCATTTCGAAAAAACTTACAAAAGCGAAAAACCTGTTGAATAAGAAATTTATCACATAAAATAATGAGCTCCAACGGGATTTTTCTTATACTTTCTCCTTGCACGCCATTTCGTAATCTTATTTTTTTCATTATTCATCTTTCCACGTTTAGACTTTTTTTTTTTTCCTTCCAGACTACGACGACATTCCGATAAACTCTCTTTTATTTATTATTTTATTTTATTTTTACATAAAACTTTTCTGTTTGCGAATAGTCAGAAAACATAAAACTTTCATTTGTTTCGGAAAAAATACAGGAAAAAAAAAATATTCTGTTGTTCTAAGAGGATCATATACAATCTCTACGTTATTTTTCTTTTCTTCCATGGTTAAATCTATTTTCCCACAATATTTGTTTTGGAGTTAAAGTATTTATTATGTAATAAAAAATTGACTCAGATTGATTTGATAGAAGAAATTCGAATTTCCGAACGATATTTGCAAATCGTTCCAATGTAACTCAGGAAATGGGCAATGTCCGGAAAGGACATTCAGAAACGAATAAACGAATAAAGGTTTCAATGTCGTATTATGTTGTCCAATGTGTTTGCTCGTAAAAATATCTTTTCTTCTTTATTCGACTTGATATCCAAAATAAAAATAAAAGAGAAAATTTATTATTGGATATTCTATAAACATCCTATCTTTTACCAGTTTGTAGAAACCGTGTTAGAAATGCGATAAGTTCTGAGAACTGTCGATCAAATTAGAAACAAATTCTGTAAGTTTATATTACAAATTTTGAAATATAATATTTTTAATTATTATAATTTGTACCGGACACTGATCTTTATATTCGTAAAATATGTATTAAAAATAATTATTTATTTATTTGTTTGTCGCGAATATTTTTAGAAATGCATAAGCAAACAAGCGTGTTTTGCGAACAAATCATATACTGCATCTATAGTTTTTCTGGAACATAATTTAGTTCCTTTCCATTTCAGTGGAAACCATTGTATGTATGAATTATTGCGCTTTCGGTAACTTATCTTTCTATCGGGAACCACTGCAACGAGCTATTAACTCGATTGGATGTGTCCGTATCTTATTCGCAAAATATTTTGTTAATAAATAAACAATTCCGATGAAACAAACAGTTCAAAATGCTTTAGGCAAATAAAAATTAAATTTGATCGCTTCATCGCGCTGTTATTCTTCTGTATTTGACTCTAAAACATAAATGCCCTTTGGCTATTGGAAAATAAACACTGATTACAAATTCTGTTTACATTAGAAGAAAGAAAATATCACAGGAAAATTTATACATTCCTATAGCGTAGGAAAAAAAATAGAAGAATTTCTAGAAAAAAATTAGTAAATACAGTTAAAGATCCGTACCGCCTTACAATAGATTTAACTTCGCATTTATATTTTCAAAACTACTCAAAAATTTAATTTTAAATATATTAAAACTGTGATTAATATTTGCTTAATTTAAAAATTTGATTAGGTAAGTTTTCCGAAAATATTTTACTAATTAAAGTAATTTTCAGAAAGATTAAAATATCCAAACTTTGTGTTGATTCTAAGCGATAAAAAGAAAGAAAAGAAGAAGAAAAAAATTATTTATATGCTTGTGCGAAGTAATTAATCTCAACGACGGTAATTCCGAAATGGTTTAATCTCTGTCTACAACTTTATTCGAACGTGAAAATATTAAAGCAGAAATATGGAAAATAAAATGTAAACAATAATAAGATTGCGACGACAATTCGTAATCCTTCGGATCGCTTCGCTTATTGAATATTTTCTATTAATTAAAATAATATAGAAGTATATGGTTTAAAACTATTAAACGAGCAGTATAATTTAACTTAAAACTTAAATTTTTGTATCTCAAATAATTATATAAAAAAAAATTTTTGTATTTTTATTGGAGACTGGAAAACAATTTACAACAATTTGCGTGAAATGCTTACTTGCCTGTTTTCAGTTATGATCGGGCAAATATTCAGTTTAAGTTGTTTATTTAATCAATTATTTTTAATTTATTCCTTAATATTTTAATTAATTAATTTATTTTTTGCTTCTTCCTCGTAAATTTGTTAAACTTTTTTGATATTTAGATGTAATCGGAATTCGCTTGTTATGGCTCATACCTAAAGCTCATACCAGATAAATGTTGATTTTTAAACTTTGCCTATCTTTTGATCACTCCTTAGAAAGTATAGAAAATAAAATTAGGAAAAGTAAATTAATTTAAAATCCATCTAGTTAATGATATTCAAGAATGTTTGCCAAAGTAACTTAAAATCAAACAATTCATCGTTACTGGCAAAACAAACAATTCTGTACAGACATTAATTTTGTTCGTTGAACTTTATTATTAATCCTAATAAAGTTTAAACATAATTTAGCGAAGTGTAGTTTAACTATGTTTCGTTTTTAATGATAACAATTTTTTTTTTCCTCTCAAAAAAAGAGATAACAGTTTTCGAAGGTGGCGTTTTGTAGTTAGTAAGGTACAGTATTTCCGCAAACGATTGAAAATAGTATAAAGATGAGAAGTTAAATCGTCCGCTATTTACGGGGAAATGGTCTTTCAAGGTCATTAAGGTTAAGTGCCATTGCACCCTGACCGAGTTCATTGGGTCGATAGTGTTTTCACGATTTAACAAAGCGCATAGATTTAAAAGGAAACAATATCCGAAATCGGAGGAAGTTGTTCATTTCAAATTCAGTGACGTAAGATATCCAACACGTGCGCCCGTGACGTGAAACGATCAAGCGCGCTCATTCACCTCTCGCTCCACGCGCACGGTATAAAAGGCTGAAAGGGGGGAGCAGATGACCGAAGACCAAGATGGCGTCGTGAGTGGTGTCGGCTGCTATAAACTGAACAAAGGAAACGGATGTCGTACGAGGTTTGTGGAAGTTTTTGAACTCGATTAACATCAAGGAAACAATTGATATAATTTCATATATTAATATAAACGAAAAATCGGAATATTTATAACTATAGGATCAAGTGACGATGTTAGTTGTTTCTTTCTCTGGCACGTATCAAAATGGCGGTCTTAACTTCAACTTGTCAAATTGTTTACGAATGTTTATAGTTGTTTTCAAAGAAATTAAATAATATAAATAAAAAAATGTGATTACATAACCGAACAAATTTAAATAACAGAGAAATTTATAAAGTCGGCCAGTTTTTATTGCATTGGATTTGTCAGGTGAGATTTATTACATTCATAATAACATTTTTACAAACTGTTATATAATAAAATCCCTCAAAAGTGAATCTTAATTCATTACACCATACTTTTACCTTTAAATACTAATGACAATTTCATTAAAAATAAATATTATTTCTATTTTGACTGCTATACTAAAAATTGCACCCCAAAAACATTGCTTTTAAGATTTTGTCAAACTGTTTGCTTTAAATTAATTACTAATCTTGCTTATTCAATTTAATTGAGTTAATTCTTCAGATATGAAAAATAAAGCCTTTTATCGTAAAGTGTTTTATTATTTAATAGGTTTTTGATTTCTAATTATTGTTGAGAACTATTTTATGATGGATATTGGAATAACAAGTTGTAATAGTTTTATATATTTGTAAAGTCTAATATATATATATTACCTATATATATATATATTAATATTTGATTGGATAATTATATATATGTTTTTAAATAATACTATATAAACAAGGTAAACATTTTGCTAATTTTTTCCATTAATTTTGTTTATAGGTTTGAATCCATTTATATTCACAAAGTAATTCTTTAATAGACAATTTGTATAAAATAATTTGAATATTTTTTTAATTCAAAAAGAATTTTAAAATTTCTTATTTGTTATTATTTAATAACTATTTTAGCTGACTTTTATTCATAATAAAATAGTGGAGGTTTTATGTACTGAAATAATTATAGTTAAAATTTGTTATAGGAAAATTGAAAAACTTCTTAGATGAACTGTTAAAGAATTTGTATATGTATGATTGAATTTAATTTAAATATTCTATTTTTGAAAAGTATAAATAATTTTTTAATTTTATATATTTACTGAATTAGAAGAATATCTTTTTTATTATTTAAATGTATATTAATTATTATATTCTTTTAGAATATAAGTCTAAACAAATATCAGATGTATTTAGTTTAGATGACCTGAATTGTTAAATTTGTCCTCTGTAATGTATTAGAACCTGTTTGAATGAACTCTACTATGAAACTTTCGTCTTGATAATTTAGCAGTACTAAGAAACATGTTTCTTTGTATTTTACTCCTGATTATTTAAAAGTTCTTCAGATTAATATTAGAATTATTAAAATTTTTTTATACTATTGTCAGAGCTTATAAATTGAGAATTTTTCTAAAATTTTTATATAAATTATATTTTTCTTTGTTTTTAATTATATAAATATCATTTGCTGTATACTGTTGTTTACTACTGTGTTTCTATATTCTATCCATTTATAATAGTTACATAAAATTAATATTACATGTTTCAAATAATTTATATATAAAATAGGAATGCATGCAAAATATGAAGGTTTAAAGTAATTCCATTGGAAGAATTAAAGAAATGCTGATTTAAATAAACAACTTTGTAAATATGTAGAAATTGAGTAAAAATTAATATTTTGTGATAACTGTAACAGTAATAATTATAATGTAAAATTTTACTTGCTAATGTATTTCTATTAGTTTATATTAACTGATTAAAAAAGTCTATATAGTCAATCAAATCACTTCTTTTAATTAACATGCATTTTTCAAGTATTTGTTTATTAGTCAGTAGATATGCCTATCAAAAATTAATGGGCAAAAAAGAAATTTTATTCATCATAACAGATTGATGAAATCATATTCTAACATATGGCACAATACTTAAATTATCATACTTATTTTTAAACCTCTATAAGAATATAATATTTCTCAATTATATATGCAGCCACAAAAAATGATTAGAACATTATAAATAAAACATTTTATATAAAGTAGATTTGTAAATGAACAAATATAGCTTTTTCTAAAGTTACAAACATATAAATATTTAATTCTAGTGATATTGGACAAACAAAATAGAAATACTTTTGTTTAAAAGTTTTTTATCAGATTTTAAATAATGAAACTATTTTGAAAGTTCTAAAACTTCATCTAGTAACTATTTAAGCTTTCAAAAAAAACTTGATATACTTTATATTTTTTTGCATACATAAAAACTTGATATATATTTCATAACTTATGGCTTAATTTTGGCAATTCTGCTAGCTACATTTAATTAATTAAATATAATAATAATTTGTTAATATACCTGGTATTAAGTAGATGATAAAAAAAAAATTAATTTAATCATTTGGAAATAAATGATTAAATATAAATTTATAATAAAATAAATAATTTTAACCAGTTATAGAGATATTGTTTCTAAAATACTGGAATATCAATTGATGATAATTCTGCTTTGAATAATCCAAATTAGATATGAATAAGTTTCATTATTAAATGATTTAAAAATTTTTTCTAAAAGAATATAATAAAAAATTGCAATAACAGTAAGATATACAGCTTTTCCCTTAATATAAATTTGATTTTATGCAAATTATAACTTAATATTCTTTTTTCTAATTCTTTTTTCTTCTATATTCTTTTTTAAAGCATAAATATCTAATGTAATTAGATATTTATGCTTTATATTTGAAAAAAATCTGTAGGTTACAAATGCAAGCATATAGTTAAAATTTCATATTATTAATTTATTTGTTTTTGTATATTAAGAACTTTAAAGCCATCCTATTAAACTCACAAAAAAGCACACAAAAAACAAAGCTCTAAACAGGATAAATATTTTTTTTAAATATTTATCCTGTTAGAGCTTTGTTTTTTGTGCGCTTTTTTGTATATTATTTATTTTGATCTTAAGTATCATATTTCTGGTATGATATTGTTCCATGTAGCATTGTCTCCCTTTCATTCAAGGAACAATATGATGCCATAACATTATGTAAATGCAATTATTGTAGCTCACTTATTCCTGGAAGTTTTTAATTGAGAATTTTTATTAAAAAAATTAAAATTAAACTACATAACTCAGATTTTGTGATAATTTTTGAGTTATGTAAAATAAAATTTTATATAACTTTGATTTTGTGTAAATCAAAAGAATTAAATTTTTCTAACACACAAAAATCCAAATTATATAAAAGCATCTTTTCCAATTATTTGTGTAAGTCAGGGAATGGCTATAAAAATAATGTATCAAAATTTAAATCAAATAGTGTTTTTAATGAGTTATTAACCCATTAAATATTGGTTAATTACTTAGATCAAAATAATTAAACCAAATATTTAAGTTTGTTATAATTTTCATAGTATACAAACAATTACAGGCTATTATACTATGGTGTTTCATTAGAATTGGTTATGTGTGTCTGTTGCTTCTCAGAAAAAATTTTTCATTGATTTGATTATTCATCAGTGTTCAATAAGATCATAAAAACATGAAAAAATAAGACAAAATTCAAGCTATTTTTCTATGTAGCTATAGTTTCATAGAAAAACAGGCTTTTGTATCTACCATATCTAGTTTTATGATTTCCATCAAGATGATATTTCAATGTATGCAAATTCAAAAGTTTAATAATATTAGTTAATTATTGCTTTTATTATGATTTATTTTTATTATTTTTAGAAATAAATATTTATATTTATCTGTCTGCTGAAAAATAATTTAGTTTCCCAATAGACTACATTTTGAGTAATAAATTCAGCACAATTTTAAAAAGTGGAACTTCTTATTACGAGTAAATAAATTCAGCACAATTTTAAAAGTGGAATAACAGTATATTTTAGTAAACTTGTAGATCTTTCAGCTTTATTAAGCCATCTTGATGTTCTTACTAAGTTTTACGTTTGAATTCTTATGCGTTTATATATGATTTGCTGAAGATGGCTTAATAAAGCTGAAAGATCTACAAGTTTACTAAAATATACTGTGTTTTCTAATTTTAAAATTGTGCTGAATTTATTTACTCGTAATAAGAAGTGGGATGAAATTATATAAGACTACATTTTTATGCAAATATAATAATTAATATTTTAATAAATGATCAATGCATAAGCACTGATACTTTTCTTTTTCAAAATTATTTTTGGCTAGCCATGTATGTTGCTTTATTTATTTTTTTAAATATTTTAAAAATATTTCCTTAAATTTTGAAAATAAAAACAAATTAACAATAATACTAAGAAAAACAAATTGTTAGCCCTTTAAATTTGTATAAATTGAAATATTAGATTCATGGAAATCACAAAAGTGATTAATTCTACTACTAGTTTTTCCTCAAATGTGGTCCCATTGAAAACTGTCTCATTATTTTCCTCTTATTTTTTTCATGAGGAATCATTCAATTTAATTATTTTTTGGATCTTTAATTACTATTGTCATTAAAGGTCCGAAAAATTACTATGGTACCAATAAAGAAGCATAGCACATAAGAAAGCATAATCATTTAATAATATATGAAATACTTAAAACCAGAATTACTTATGACTGAGAGTTAAAAGCCAAATTATTTATCTATATATAATTATGCTTTATTCATATTGATCAGTATGAAAAAGCATTCTGTTAGATTATCAAAAAATCTTATTAAATTTAAGTTTCATGACAATGCAAAGACAGGCAAGAATAGTGATGAGTAAAAAACAGGCTGCATGCAGTCTTCTTAGCATTGCAATATGGTCTTCCATCTAATTTCAGAGAAGAAAAAGAAACAAAGCATTAAAGTCAACAAATAGTTATTACATTCACATAAAAATATTGCTAAACAATTTTTCATTGTATTACTTTTAATGCCAATATATATCAAAACAAAAGTTGTAGTTCTTAAGAAAATTTCTGTTGCGATATTTAATTTTGTAACCTCGATCAATTTAAGATTTAGTACATAACAGAATGGGGACAAAAATCATAGGACTCTAATTTTCTTGTATTGGTGTTTGTTCTCTCATTCATGTGCAAAACTAAATAGTCAATTTATAATGCAGACTGAAGTTGTGGGACTTTACATTGAATTCAGATACTCCAAGATGATGACTGCTTTGTCGCATGACTTGTGTTTGTTCTTTAATATAATTGTTTTTAATATTATGACTTTGTGACCCACTAATACTCTATAACATATGCTCCAACATATATAGACTAGATTTATGTAAGGTTTTGCAGAATGATCCACCTATGCAATTTGGGAACTATCTGTATTTATAAAATTTAAATTGCAAAGCAGAAGTTTTAAGTGACATAGCTAACAAATTAATTTTGTATATTGTCTGATAGAAGCAGACTATATGAGAATGATATTTTGAATTTTAATGAAAATTATCTATATTTTACTCAAAATAATAAATCATATTTTACCTTCATGTTCACTACAAAAGCCTGCAGATAATATAATATGCATACTAATTTGCATATGTGCTATTTTTCATTTTTTTTATTTTTAAGAAGGGCAATTAAAAACTTCTTTACTTTATCTAAAAATGAAGCTAGAAGACAAAAATATTGTTAGTGTTATTCAACTGTAAATTTCATGATGTAATTTTATTGCTAACGAAACAAACCAATACATGTTCATATATTAACAGTTTGAAATGTATGTATAGAAATGTAGATGGCAATATTGTCAAAAGATTTTCTGCAGCATATTGTTGCAATTCGAGTTGCAAAAACAAGCAGTTCCTAAAGAACTAAAATCACTTACTTTCTGAATGTTCCTTTATTTTCCATTTAGTTAGTATTGAAATCCATTGGCATTTCATGTCCAATTTTAATAGTGATTTAACCAGCATAGATGTCACAATGAAGGCATCATCAAGTCACCAATTATTATATCATTGTGGTATCATACATCAATAGTGTTTATGTTGACCATTATTATGACATGATGTCACATTATTGTGATATAAAATTGCATTTTATATAGTTATATATATAGATTATTGACAATAGATGGCACTAAGTGTTTAAGCAGTTCAGATAAGCCATCTATTACCCATGCACTGCTCATATCTAATATCATCTATTACCAATAATATAGAATATTGATAAAAACTAAATGCCATCCTGTATGATTAAATAGTGTGGCATTGAGGTGAGCTTTAATGACAGAACATCATTATTGGTTCAAAGAAAATCTGTTAATTAATTCGAAATATTTTTATAAGCCTTTTCTTTCAGAAAGTAGACTAATTAAAAGTTCATCTTTTCAGAATTCTAAAATATGTATATTTTAGTCATTAGAGGATACAATTATTAATAATTTCAAAGCTAGATCTTTTAATGATAATCTAATACCATAATTTAATTAATAAAAAATATACTTAGCAAAATCATAAAAAATTTTATGTTATCTGTCATATCTTTTATCAAGAGGCACAACAGTGACAGTGAGCCAAGTACAATAATCATGATGCCATAATGAATCTTGTAATAAATGAGTCTTATTACAAGAATCATTATGGCCATTATTCATCTTGGTGGTGTTTTCATTTTAAGTTGAAATATTATTAATCTGATTGTCAGATTTGAAGCTTCAAATCCAATTAAAAAAACTAGAACAGTTGAAAATAGGAAAAACTAACAAAACAAAAGTATCAGTTTTTGATCTCTTTCTCTTTTTCTGCAGGCATCTTCACAGGTTACATCATTCAATCAATATCAATAAAATATGGGATATAGGTATTAGATTATTTGGGATCCTCTGAAAATTTCAGCACAGTCTGATCAAAATAATTGGATAAATGAGGGGTCCTTCTGCTTTTGACCAAATTTCAAATTTTAGATATAATTCTAACTCAATTAAAGTCTTCTAAAAGTTTTGGGCAAATTGGGCTAAAGTTAAGGGATGTAGATGATTATTCTTTTCTCTAAAACTGCCAATATATAGGCATTCCTTGCGTTATGATGCTTTGCTAATATACTGCTTTTCAATTCTGTCTTTATTTCATATCTCAAAATGAAAATTATGTGCAAAATAATACTTAGAATATATTTATAAAACAAATTAACTCACAGACAAACCACACTTGGAGTCATCCCAAAAAATTGAAGATGTGAAACCTGGAATTGAACCTAGATCTTCCAAGATGATACTCAAATACTTTAAAACTCAGCCAGATGGCCAAGTGTTTTGGGTTTAGCATTATGTACACTTAATGAATAATAGTGTAAATGTTTTTAGGCTTTTTATGCATTAGGAAATGAAAAAATATGGTAATATGGTGGTCTGGGACATAACTGGCACAATATTTAAGTATACCTGTATTTCAAAATCTTGTAGTTATGTGGTAGGTGATTCCTTGAAATGACTGCATTAATTGAAATATATGCAAAATGAGAACATTTTAACCAGTATTTCAATATAATATACATACCAGAAAATTTATGTATTTATCTAAGTAGCGAAAAAATCTTGCTAAAAAATAGGTTGAAATATATGAGCATGGATTATATAAGCTATTAACATAATAATAATTCTTTTGATCATATCTAATATATTACAACACACTGTTATCATATATGAACAAATTCATTTAGCACTGTATTTCCAGTTAAGATTGCAAAAATGTGTATAAAATTATTATTATTATTATTATTATTACGTGTTTAATGGGACAATGACTAAAGATATTATGATTCTACAAAGAATAAAGCAGCAGTTTTTTCATTGTTGTTTGTTTTGTTTAATGCTTTCTTTGAATTTTTAGATTGTATTTTATAAGTATTATTCTTTCATGATAGTGGATCAATTTAACTTCCATTTTTCAATGTAATGGAAATATATACAACACACACAAACAAACAAACACACACAGAGAGAGTTAGTTTTCTTGTATGGAAAGCAACATATATTCAAATTTTATGGCTATCTGTAAATACTTGAATTCATGAATGCTGAATTCTTGAGATGTTGAAGGGCTAGTACATTAAACTACTCCCTGTAGAGAAAATGGGCTTTTTAAGTCTGATAAATTTTGTAATTCATCTTGCAGATTGTGATTTTCAATTTTTTCAAATTTCATATTTAAGAAAATTTTCATGTATCTGAGAAGTGGGATATTTTTTCAAATGCTTATCTCTGAGAAAACATGGAGGGGTACCTAAAATGAAAAATTAGATGTATATCACATTGTTCAAATGATTTCAAGTATATCTGAAATATTAATATTGCTTATATTATTTAAGCTTTCTGAAAATTTCAGCAATAGAGCAAAAATTATTATAGTAAGGAGTCCTTATATCATGAATTTTTTTATGGATCATATTGCTTAACTTAGTTTTGGCCAAATTTGATATACAGGAAGTTCTTGGATTAAGAGTTCCTTCTTAATGAGTTCTTGGGTTTGAGTTTTTCAAATATGAAGTATCAAAAAAATTGAAAATATTAACATTAAAATATGAATTGCAATAAATAAATGATAAACATTCATAAAAGGGAATTTCAGTCAACATATAATAGTTATACAATACAATATGACTGGATTTATAGCAAAAATTCACAAAATTGAAAATCAAAATGGCAGCTAAAAAGTGTAAGTAGTGTGCCCTCTGATTTTACCACATATATAAATAATTTTTGTTTCTGGTTATTGCTTAAGGTAGTAGTTCATTTGTATAAAAGATCATCTACTTATCTGAATAATGAATAATAATGAAAAATAAAAATTCTTTAATATTAATATGACATAATTTCTTTATTATTGTAATTTGCTTGATTTTAAAGGCTATATTTTCATTTTTATAGATAAATAAATCATTGTTTAATCATAAAATATCAATTTCATTTGCCTTTACTTATTTTTATTATGGTCAAATTGCAGTAGCATTGACAGAATCCCTGATTCTCTGATTTTAATGTTACTTATGAAAAATTGATACATGGTTTGAGAGTTCTTACTTTACAAGCAATTTTCACATCTGAATTAACTAATAAAGTTGGAAACTAATAGTATATATTCCCTAAAAAAAATTTTTTCATTTTTATGCTCTATTCCAATCAGAGAAATTACTAAGGGGCAAGGCCAGTTCCAACCACAGGCTGCATCCACACCCTTGGAGGGAGGCCGGATGGTGAAGGACGGGGATTGCCGGGCCAGCCTCAGCACCCCAAAAAACTTTTCAGGAAATGCCACACCTGGGACGCAAACCTGGGTCCTCCTGCGTGGCGCCAATGCGTTACCACTCGGCCATCGGGCCACCTAAAAATTTTGTTTAAGTTGGATTAAAAGTAAAGGAACAGCACCCCAAAAAACTTTTCAGGAAATGCCACACCTGGGACGCAAACCTGGGTCCTCCTGTGTGGCGCCAATGCGTTACCACTCGGCCATCGGGCCGCCTAAAAATTTTGTTTAAGTTGGATTAAAAGTAAAGGACGTATTCTTTGATATGTTAACATGTTAGAATGTCTTTATCAGATTAACAGTTTTCATAAAAAAAATAAATATAGTTAAACCTCTTTAAGCCGCCACCATCGGTTCGAAGGTCCTCTCTGGCAGTAAAGGAGAGTGGCAGTTTATGGAGGATTTATGGTAACATGTGAGAAAACATGTATAGACTAGAATGACATTGTTTCATTTAATTAAAGGTGATCAGAAATAAATTGCTGAGTAGCAGAAGGATTTTTATTTTTATATTCACAAATTAAAATCTTTTCGTGAACATCTAATGTCGTTTTTGACATTTTTCCGAGTAAGAAACAGCAACGATACTCACAACAGTTGATTTATAAAAAACCGTTTAAACTGTTCTTCTTCTTCCGCAAAGTCGAGGTTATGGCTCTCCAGTCTTCTCCTATTTTAAACGGTTATTTTGTAAAAATCCGTTTAAAGTTTTGGAATAGCTCATTTTGAAAACAGGGATGTGAATAGTCACAGGTGCGAGATTACAGTCTAATAAATGTTAACAGATAAATTACTTAATTGCCATTTTCTCTAGTGTTTCTATTTGTGTTGGTTGACCTTGCCATTCGATTGTTTTGGCGGTTTAAACAACTGATTTGTCTACTAATGAAATGGTTTTGCCTCCAGAAATGCATGGTGGTTGGCGATTAGTGAGGTGGTGGTTAATAGAGGGTGAGTGGCGGTTGGCGATTAGTGAGGTGGCGGTTTATAGAGGGAATACAGAAATGAGTGGCGGTTGGCGATTAGTTAGGTGGCGGTTTATAGAGGGAATTTCGGAAATGGTTTTGCCTCCAGAAATGAGTGGCAGTTTATAGAGGGAATTTCAGTGGCGGTTGGCGATTAGTGAGGTGGCGGTTTATAGAGGGAATTTCATGTTAACATAAAGGAGGAGATTTGTTATTGGCTTTCATCAGGCAAATAACAAGGGTGGCGGTTTATAGAGGGGCAGCTTAAAGAGGTTTGACTGTACTCTCCACTTGAAAACATTTAATATATAAAAAAATAAGCAGAACACAGTACTAAAAAATTAGGATATTTGTTACTATTTAGATGTGACTAACTAACTGTTGATTTATGAAAATATCAACCAAAGTAGTCATATAGAAATTGCAACAGATATCCTGATTTCTTAGTATTGCATTAGCTTTTTTTTTACATATTAAATGTTTTTGATTGCTGTTTAAAAAAAAATTAAACCATTAAAGTCATGATAAGAAAAACTGAAAATCATCAGTCATGAATGACTATTACTAAAACTCATGACTGATAAATCATTTAGAATTTTGCAACAGACTTTTGAGTATAAGTTCTTGAATTTGGTCAATGTCCATACAGATTTTTGATGTTTTATGTAAATTTTTCTTTCTTTTTTTTTTAACAATAACAAGCATATATTTAAATTGTCTTTTGCAACAAGAATGAAACAATATATGAAATTCTGCTTCATTCTTGTTTTATGATATCCTAACATTTTAGCATTCTTGATTTTGTATTCATGATTGCATTATTTGTATTGATTCTATTGAAGATTTAATAATTTTTTTTTACTGAGATTATTTTAGAAGTTTATACATTTGAAACATAGAATTACAAAACCCTGGATTTATTTAATTTTTAATTTTTAATAAAATTTTACATAGCAGTTCTGTTGTTTATTTTTTAATTGGTAAGTTAACTGTTTAATATTTTATTTCTCTCTATTATAATATGGATTTGAGGAATGGCAATCTTTTTGACTTGATGTTTTCCACTGCTACAAAGTATATTAGTAAATGTAATGAAAATGGATATAGTTTGCTCGTGTATTGAAATATCCTACTATTATCTTTAGGATGAATATCAAATTGAGCCATTATACCATGGATGTTTTACTGTACTTTATAATAAACATTTTTAAATTTATACTGATGCTTGGAAATTCTTAAGGTGTCAAGTTTAATTGACCGATTATAGTTGATCAACAAAAGTCGAATGAAAGCTATAGTGAGAACCTCTGTTTCAATTGAGTTGATCAACTGTTTAGTTGGTCAAGAAAAGTTTGACCCAGTCAAACTTTATCGTTCAAGTGATGAGTCATCTGCCATTTGCTTTCAAGTTGAAACTTGTCTTGAAATGTGTGTTCTTCAGTTGATTATCAAGTTTGCTTTCAATGGCTCATGCCATGCATGCATGCATGTGTTTTGTTTAGAAAGTTGAAACTTGTCTTGAAATGTGTGTTCTTCAGTTGATTATCAAGTTTGCTTTCAATGGGTCATGCCATGCATGCATGCATGTGTTTTGTTATATAAGCCTCAAGTGGTCTGAAAGTGTGATGCTAAAATTATGAAACTTCCTCTACACTGCTTTTTACAATGTATAATTACCAAAGACTATAAAACACTTACAAGCAGTCCTGAAAACACTTAAATCACTTTATTTATGAGTAACGTTTTTGGCAAATAAACAAAATGTCAGCAGTCAAGTAAATGATTCATATACAGTAATACCTGATATGTTGAGGCCTTACAATTCGGTAAGTAAAGTAAATAAAAAAGCAGGATAAAAAGCCAGCCTATAAAAGGCCTAAAATCGTTTATAACATGCTTAAGAATATTAAAGATAGATATACTGAAATTGAAAGAACAGGAGTTTATCAAGTACCAGTTCGAAATCTGGATAATGGTCAAAGGGAGGTCTATATAGATGCCACCGCAAGAAATCTAGAAGATAGGATAATAGAACATAAGAGAGATATTAAAAAGGGGAACCTGACTACTGTTTTAGCCAAAAGATTATATGAGAGCAATTTAAAAGTAGACTGGGAGAATACTAAGGTAGTTAAACAAATTTTTGATGTTAAAGAGTTAAATGTAGCGAAGGAATTGCAAATTTTTAAAAGGAGCAGACAAGGCAGAATTATAAATGGTAAACAAACGAATAGCATTTATAATGCCTAAAAATGCTTTAAAGGGTCCCATGTTTAATAACGATGTTAGCTAATAGAATTAAATCGTGATGAATGTTTTAATGTTTGTTTGTTTGTTTTTTTTTTAAATACTGTTATATCTTGTTGTTTACAAATTTAAATTTAATTATTTACTTGTATTGCAGTTCCTAATTTTATTTATAGAAAATTTTCTAAAAAAGTATTTAAATCCTGGTGTCAATTTAATTTAAAAATTTGTTCTTTGTTCTAGGATAGAACATTATGCATAACCACAATTAGTTATTCTTTATTGTACTGTATGAGCTGAAGATAGCATTTATTTGCCAAAAATGTTATTCATAAATAAAGTGATTTAAGTGTTTTTAGGACTGCTTGTAAGTGCTTTATAGTCTTTGGTAATTAGTGATGCTAAAATTTTTAGAACTGTATCATAAGCATGATTGTCTTTGGAACCACCAACTGGATAAATATAAAAACAAAGAGGCAAGAGAAAATGCTTTTGGATTCCTTCAGCAAGGGTTCTGATGGTCCCAATCGATTTCTTCTTAAAATCCATTGCATCACTCAAAAATGTTTCTTACGATTTTTGCTCATGTTAAATAAGATTGTTTTTAGTTCTTCTTTTAACAAAAATGTTACTATCTGTACAACTTCATGCACAATTGTTTTTGATGCCATTTTAAAACTAAAACTGTTGATCAGTTTCTATTGAAATGTGTGAAATATCAGTTTAGACTTTAATAAAAATGAGATAGTACTTATGAAACAATATTGATATATAATATAGGATTTATATGATTGATAGATTTCCTAATTTATTCATGAATTTTTTTGTAATTTTATCATTGTTTGCTTTATAGACTAATAAATTATAGTATTGAGTTCAGTGACTTTTCAAATTAATGATCATGGATCAGAAATGAATACCTGACAAATGTTGATTCTTGATTGGCAATGTACTTGTTCGATTTTAATTATAATTTGATATTTAATTATATCTCATAAGGAATTAAATTCATTTCCATATATGATCTATTTACATGTATTGGCAACTCATGGGTATAGTTTTATAGTGGTCAATTGAAACAGATTGCTTACATACCACTAGAATCTTGAATGGTCAAAGTGCCAAGCATTTCCCACATTGGCATAAAGAATGCCAGTGTGATGCTCTGACAACTTGTTGAAATCTTTTAGACAATGAGAATTCAAAGATAATCATAACAAATGGATGGACTTCAAATGATCATAAGTATTCATCTGAGAATTTACTCAAACTTGTGGTAGGAAAGAAGTTATTGGCACTAAAAGCATTAAAAAATTCATGTCACAGTAACTAACTGTGAATAGAATCATTAACATTGATGATCATTTTGATAAGAAGAAAGCAATTGAAAAGAAATTCTGAGAATTAGATTTAAATGATATTCATAAAAATGTTATAAAAAAATCACTATTAGATTATTATATTTTTTAGTATTAAACATGGGAAAATATACATAATGTTAGAATAATAGTATATAAAGATTAGTTCAACATATGATTGAGTCAAAGGAGTTAAATAAGTATATTATGTGAATTAGATTTCATATGCAGATGGATAGTATAGTGGAAGATATTTTTATTGCAGTTTATGCATCTTATGAAAGGGCAGAAGATGATAGTGAAGAGTTTTGATGTGAATTAGAAAAATGTGATAATATCTGAAAGTAAAGACAAATTGTTAGAATTATATGAATTCAATACAATGGTGTCTTGCAATTCGACAGTAATCCATCGCCAAAGTAATGTCAATTGCGGGACAAAATTTCCCATATATGACTAAGTAAAATAGATTAATTCGTTATCGGTACCCATCCCACTCCCCTAACGGGTGATGTGAGAGAAATACATTGTTATTTACTTTATTTACTATTGTATAACACACTAAATTACAAAATACACTATTTTATACACCACACTATTGTATACCTAAATTACAAAATACACTATTTTATACACAATACATTGTATAACACACTGAATTACAAAAAACACAAGAATATTACATGTGTTTTATTATTGTATAACACACTAAATTACAAAAAACACTATTTTATACACAACACAATTTATTAGCCCTTGGATGTTGGAATGAAGTCTTCCAGCAGACACCAAAGCACTCAATAATCTTCTCTCTCTGTTGCGAAGTCTTCCAGCAGACACCCTAGCACTCACAATCTTCTCTCTCTGTTGAAAACATTGCCACAGTTGTCCTAGGAACATCTCTCTGTTGCAAAACGTTGCCACAGTTGTCCTAGGAACACCATACTCATTCTTAGGACATATTAATTGTTACATTTTAATTGTTCTACCTTCCTGCACTTTATCTACAATTTTTTTCTTCATCTCTTTGCTCAATCAAGTGGTTCTTCTTTTCAAAATTATTCCTCTGGTCATTTCTCTTTGAATCCATCCTTACATTTCACTCAAAAAAATAATAATTACGAATTTTTTATTTTCTGGAAAATGTAGAATTGAAAATTAACAGAAACAACACCGGCAAACACCAAAGTAGCCCAAAAAGATTTGGCAAATGGCAAATGACATCATACAATTCCATGTATGCGCATGAGCCAACCCGCAAAACTCAAATGTCAAATTGTGAGACCGACAAATTGTGAGGCACCACTGTATAAGAATTGGATAGTGCAGTACTGATATAGAAGAAACAATGATAAGCTTGATGGAAATATTGAAATTAGAAGATAATCATAATTGATTTTTGTGTCACTTCTTATAATTACAAAAACTATTTTTAATCATAAAGATTTCACAGATATACTTAAAATGAAATAAACAGAAATAAATGTCTTTTATAGATAAAATTTAAGCATGGAGGTAAGACAACTATAGATACCAAAGTGTACATGGACTTTGAATTATGCTCTATATCAATCAGCTACAGATCAATACTTGTTTTCCACAGAATACAAATCAAGAATCGTTATAAATACATTTAATTAATAATAATAGTAAACTGCACAGTCTATATAATTTTGACATTTCATAATTCATTTTATAAATGATTTGAATGAATTACTGCACTTAATAAAACATTATCTAATGAAAGATTAATTAATACAAATTAATTAAAATACAAATAATTAAAAATATTATTCAATGACTGCTCTGACTTTATCACCCAAAATTTGACAGATTTTAATGACATTTCTGTCCCAATAATAACCTATTATTATTGCTTTATTATTCTCTTGCTATTCTAATAATTCTGCAGTTTACAATTGCTTAGTGATACAATAAATATATTTTAAATAAAAGTAAACAATAAGCCAAATAAGTAAGATAAATTGTTTATTCAAAAAAGTTTTCTACTATCCACATAGCCTGCCTCAGTTGAAATACAGACCAAAGATTTTATTTGTAATTGGAGCAAAAGTTCATACATAGAATGAAGAAAACAAATTTTTAGTTAGAAAAACAGAAAATATTGAGATTTGCAGGTGAATTTTTTATACAAAACCTTTTTTGGATGTAATAATAGCCATCATTCATCCAATTAAAGGCATAAGATAGACAGAGAGCATATAAATCAATAGTTAACATGGAGCAAATACCTATGTAATTTAAAAAATAGTATATTCGTAATTTGTTCATTTATTGTAAAAAGTAGTATGCATATATATGATATACAAGTTTTGAAACTATTGTTAAGATTATTCGGAAAGTCTGATATAACTTTCATTAACCTAAAAAGAAATTGATTGCAGCTCTCAAGTATTTGAGATTCTTGTGTGTGTCTTGTAGTGATATGAAGTCTTGCCACACCTATTATATACTATATAGCTATTTTAAGTATTATTTTATGGATAATTTTCATTTTTAGATATAAAATAAAAAAATGGAATATAATTGAGAAATTCTGTAAAGCAAGGTATGCCTGTATATAAATGTTTTGATTTTTAGACACACTCAAATTATGTAATTAATAGGAGACAAAAATATAATATCATAGTATTGAAATTCAGTTTTCTTATAGGAATATGTTCTCAGTTGATAATCAGTTCCACTTTTATCCAATTTGTTATTAAAGCTCCAATTCTTTACCAAGAATTCTATTATATTTTCTATGTAAAAATACTGTAATTTATATAAAATTATTAAAGATTATATTTATTTTAAGTATATACTTTTTTAATGTATAATTTTTAGTACAATTTAATGAATGACATTGAAAAACCATTTGCATTTCTGATGAAAAACTTACCAAATATTTTTAATAGTTTTAAAGTTTTTCATTTTTGTTTTTAATACAACACAACAATATTTTTCAAAAATATTGTGTTATATTAAAAACAAAAATGTGTATGTATGTATGATGTGTATATATATATATATACAAATACAGTGTTTTTCAAAAATTCACACTACAGATTATAACTGTCTTTCAAACAAATTAATTGATTTTAGGTTTGGTTTGTTTAAATAATAATTTCCACTCTCCATCAGAATGTGTTTGTTCTGAATTTTAAGTTTTGAAAGCTCCAATTTAGTGTTTTGTGAATACAATCTTTTTTAATGTAATCATTCTCTTAGAATATATATATAGGAAAATACAGCAATTCTCAACTTATGATCATTCAATTTATGATATCCTGATCATATGATGATCTTTATGATAATCTGAACTTGGCTTTTTTCATAACATATTGACTAGAAATACTTTTTTGTTTTATTAAAAATGCAATAAAGCAATGTTTATCATCTTTGGGATCTGGGTTCAATTCCAGATTATTTTATAATCTTGAGGATCCAGGATCAAATCAAAATAATTATACCATCATAAAGGATTCAGTATTCCATTGTCTATTATTACTACTAAAATTATTAACATGCCAAATAGTTTAAAGCTATGTAAATTGAGTTGTTTTTGACTTGCAATAGGGTTATGTTTGATAACTCCATCATAAATCAAAAATGACTCAATTTATACTACCATAATTATTAAATACAGGTTTTAAAATAATTTTTTTTTTTAATTTTTAAAAAATTTTGTTGTTGTTTTTTTGTAGATACTGTTTAAAATGTTATTAAAAACAATAATTATATGACTACTAATATAAATTGGTGTAAATAACAATATCGATGCTGAAAGAACTCATCTATACTTTATATTATGATTAATTTATTTATTTAAATTGACAACTTTAATCAGTATTATACTATGATGATATTTTTTTAATTGTTGAAATATTTTAATTATTTTAAAAATAGATTTAATTTATAATTTTCATCACTTTTTAATAAATTCAATGTCAAGATAGTATTTTAAATGTTAGTGTTGATAATTGAGGTGGAATCATCTATATTGCAGAAATATATTTGGTGATTTTTGTTTTAAATATTGTATAATAAAAATTTTCAAATTTGAATTTTTTAAGGAAAAATTAATGTAAATCTGTAAATAGTATCAAAATCATGTCAAATAGTTTGAAGTAGTGTAAATTGAGTGGTCATTGCATTTAAGTGATGATAAAGTTCCAAAATATATAGAATATATATATAAGCAAAAATAATTAATATATAATTATAGATTTTTACAAAGTATAAAATGATGCAGATATCCTCGTTTGTTTTTATTCCTTTATAAAGGGAAATGTGTTAATTTTTAAATAAAAAATTAACACTTTTTTATTATTTGTTATAAAGGTTTATAATATTTTTTAGTTCCTCAAAAAACATGTCAGTGGACTTTTGACAATTCATTTCAAAATGGAATAAAAAGATATATTGTCAATAAGCACACTATCTCAATATACCGGTAAGTATATCTGGTTTAAAAAATTATGCTATTGGGAAAAGAGAAAACCTATTGAGAATAATCATTATAGAATAAATAATAACAAGTTAATAAAAGGAAAGATGTTCACAGGTATCGAGACAATATCTCATAAATATTATCCAATTTGAATGAAACTCAAAAATCTGTATATTCCTTGAGTTATGAAGTATTTGTAGTTATGAAAGTGAAATTTCATTTTCATATTTCAGAAATTTCAAAAACTCTTCAAGAATTTAACATTATGATAGCAGGAATGCTCTAGCAATCAATATAATATAAAATTACAGCTTGTCAGTTATAATATCAATATTTCAAGATGACACCAATTACAGCAAATAAATCCTCATGGTAATCTGAATTTTTTTATTCAAATCTGTTAAATAAATTGTTAATTAGTTCATTTGTGAAATATAGTACAAAATACAGCAATATAAGTTATTTCAGTACTTTGGGGGCCAAATAACAGCAGTATCCAAGTTCCAAAATTTTACCTAATGAATTGAGTTTGTAACTCAAGCAGCATATGTTTATTATTGGGACTCTATAAAATCAAATCTGTTGAAAATAATCCATATGGCAGGGATGTTCAACCCGTTGATCGCGGAGCAATTTTTGGGTGATCTCTTGTTTATCCTCCCAAGTTGATTCCTCCTTACAAATTTAATTAAAACTGAAAACATAATAATTTTTTTTATCATTATTTTGTATTATTTTTTGATTCTCTTTAAATATATTGCTATTGTTTGTTTATTTTTCGTAAAAATTGTCAAATCACTAATTTTCTTATCATTTGGAAGTACAGCAATACCTCGTATAGTCTGGGTTTCACTATAGTCCGATTGTAATTGTTAATAAAAATTTTTTTATTTACTTTATTTTTTTAGAATAAATATGAAATGTAAGTGTGCTTGCTACTTACTACCTATATATGACTCAAATAGCCACTATGACGAGCTGAGATAAGCAGGCAGCTGCTCTGTGTTGCCAAATTTATCTTAACATTTGTTTATAGTGCCTTCCTCTCAAGTGCAATGTCGTCAGTTGTTTACCGCATTTGTTTATAGTGCCTGCCTCTCAAGTGCAATGTCGTCAGTTGTTTACCGCAAACGTTTAATTGAATCATTGAATGGGAACGAATACTGGGCATATCTGCGTTTGTGACTCATCAGCCCGCGACGGCCCAGTTCAAGTGGGAATCCGCCTTTATGCAGAGTGACACTCTGTGTTTGGAATGGCGCTGAGCGGCCGACTTGGAGTAAGCGAATGCATTCACCTGCTGGGCGAACCCTCTCTATCTATTCGTTTTTATGGGCTCGGATCCACTTTCTGTCCCCTTCTGTCTATTATAAATCTTTATAAAAGATTTAATGTTTAATGTGTATGAAATAATTATTAATGTAAGAATTTGTATTTAAAATATATATTATGGAGCAAATCGAAAATTTCTTGGAACCAATTATAATTTTTCCCATAGGTTACGTACCTAGAATAGTCCGGTATGAAGGAGGAACCAATTAACTGGATTATGCGAAGTATTGCTGTATACACATGAAAAATTTCCAATATTAACTGATATTGCACAAAAAATTCTGTCATGTTTCGGATCAAATATTTGTCAGAACCTGCTTTCTCAAATATGAACGTGCTAAAAAATCAAGAAACCAAATTACAAAGATCATTTGGATGATTGTCTGCGATTGGCCACTTCTTCATATCAACCTGACAATGAAAGTATTGCAAGCTTCACTGTCAAATTTCACATTAACTGTTTTTTTTTTTTTAATTAAGCAGCATTTCCTGTAATCAGTCTGTTGTTTTTTCTAATTTTGATTTTCTAAAATAGAAAAATAAATATCTTATTTCAATATATTTGTTTTATTTGTTGAATAAAATAAAAGTGATAAATTTTTAAATACACAAATAAAGTTTTTAGGGCTGGGAGAGTGGGTCCTCTGGAGCGAGTGAGTGCATTTAACTGCATAGTTGTACATAATCAGATATCAAGTTGAGGGTATGTGAACATGATCTTTATAAGAGAGTAGATTGCCGAATAACTTAGTATAGAAAAGTAGCTCGTATAGGAAAAATGGTTGGAACAGAATATCTCATAAAAATCAAATTTTATTAAATTACAGAATCTCTGATTTATGTAAGTGGATTGTTCTTCAAAACCCTACATAAGTCAAAACATACATATAGCAGAGCATATGTTATAGAACAGGGCTAGTGAACCTTTTTTCTGCTGGCATGCCAAAAATTTAATAAGTTATATTTCTTAATGTACTAACGTGCCAGATAATTTGTTATAGGAATATTTATATGAGGTGAAATCAAAAAGTAACATTATTTATTTTTTTTAAGAAAGTGCTGGAGCAGACATGAACAAAAAATATACAAAGTACACATCAGTGTTCTTGTTATTTCTCTACATATGAGCCATTGTGATTAAGGCATTTGTCCCATCATGGTACAAGTTTTTGAATGCCCATCGCATTGAAGTCTGGTTCCTGTGAGTACAGCCACCGGCGCACAGAATTTTTTGTTCACGTTTGATGTCATTGTCCGTCTGAAATTGTTTTCTCCCGAGAAATTTCTTCAAAGGGCCGAATAGGTGAGAGTCACTGGGAGCTAAATCCAAGCTGTATGGTGGGTGGTCGAGAACTTCCCATCCGAATTTTGCAATCAGGTCCTTGACTTTGCCAGCGACATATGGGCACACATTATTGTGAAGCAGTCGGATGTCCCCAGTGTCCAGCTTGGGCCTTTTTTCACGAATGGTGCGGTGTAGTTTCGTCAGAGTATTGCAGTACGTGTTCTGATTCCATGATGATCCATGCGGCATGAACTCCACTAACAGAACTCCCTTCATGTCCCAAAACACTGTTAGGAGCACTTTCTTCGTGGACTGAGTCACCCGAAAATTTTGGTGATGGGAGGAAGGATGTTTTCCACACCATACTGTCCTCCTTCGATTCTGATGTGAAATGGAATGCTCGGGTTTCGTCACCTGTGACAATGCCTTGCAGAAAATCAGTCCCTTCCTCACTGTACTGCGTCAAGTGAGTCAGACTGCAGCCCATCCTGTTGGCCATTTGTTGTTCCTTTAACTGTTTTGGCACCCAGTGACAGCTCAGTTTACGATACCCTAACTTGTCCTGAACGATGTTGTATGCCATCCCGTAGAAGATATCTCACTCTGCAGCCAATTCTTTCAACGACACTCTCCTTTCTTGTCGAATAGCCGCATCAATCTCAGCAACTTTTGATGGTGTGGAAGCTCGTACCAGGTGGCCGGGGTTGGCTTCATCAATGAGACTCGTTCTTCCCTTGGTAAACTTTTTGCGTAGGCCATGCAGTCGTTGCTGTACACTTCCTGCATTTCACTGTGAATTTCTTTGGGTGGACGACCTTTGGCATGAAGGAAACGAATTACAGCTCTTTGTTCTTCCAGCGTGGTCAATGTGATCAACGACTCCATCTTTCCTCTTGTGATTGCACATTTCCGGTAGGTGTCAGCACCTTCATGGCACTTTTAAATGATAGGGGAAGGCGCAACAAGTTCAAAAAGTATATCCACTTTTCCCACCACCTACTACAATGTTTTCATAAAATAATAAATAATGTTACTTTTTGATTTCCCCTTGTATATTAAATGGACCTCAAAATTAATGTTTTCGGCAGACTTATGCCTAAATTTGAATGAATTAAATGTTAAATTGCAAGGTGTCAATAAGACTAACATTGGCATATTTGATCTAATTCAGGCATTTTAAACAAATTTGCAAATATTTTATTGAGACATCACTTCCAAAAGCTTCAAATATTTTCCAAATTTGAAAAAATTATTCACAGATTTGAACTTTCATGAAAAACTGGATGGAATTAAACTGACTACAGAATTTTCAGAAGTTATTAACTGTATAATCAGTGAGTTTTCATCAAGATTCACTCAGTTTAGACAATTTGCAGAAACTACAAAATTTATCATGTATCCTGATAAATTCAGGCTATCTGCACCTATTGTAACAACATTTGACTGGTTAAAGTTGGATAAACTTGAAATGCAATTAACAGATTTTCAGTTGAGTTACATAAGGAAGCAAAAATGATTAAGTCGACTAAAACCACAACAGCATACGTAGAACTACGAGTAGAATAAAAGTGACTAACAAGGGGAGGTTCAGACATTCAGTTCACTGATTACACACCTGTAGTAGTCCCCTAGGACAATATAATGTGTGAGTAATAAAGGACACCTGTAGTAGTCCCCTAGGACAATATAATGTGTGAGTAATAAAGTACTTGTAGTAGTCCCCTAGGACAATATAATATGTGAGTAATAAAGTGCACTACTCCAGGATTGTCGAGAAAATCGCACGGGGAGCAATAAAGTGCACTACTCAAGCATTGTCGAGAAAATCGCAAGAGAGACACCTGTAGTAGTCCCCTAGGACAATATAATGTGTGAGTAATAAAGGTAGTAGTCCTCTAGGATAATATAATGTGTCAGTAATAAAGTGCACGATAAATCGCACGAGAAGTTTTGTATTGAGTTCATATATTCTAAAATTTAACGAAGTTTCGTATTGAGTTCATATATTCTAAAATTTAATTAACTTGAATGTCTCAGTAGCGTAGTGGTTGAAGATTTGCTTTTATAATTGTGTGATTTCTGGTTCAATTCCTATCTTTGACAATTTTTTTTATTTTTATTTATTTATTTTATTATTATTATTCTCTTACATTGTTTTATATAAATACAGTTATTTATAT